>NBIL01128322.1:0-10322 GCA_002752925.1 Viola pubescens var. scabriuscula | reverse complement strand
GGTAAAAAAAAAAAAAAGTTCCAGTCCGGTCCGGTTCGGGTCAAAAAATCTTCGGTTCCGGTCCGATTTTCGGGTCGGTCCGGCTCTTGTTCACCCCTACCTAGATCTGCAATAAGAAAGGAAATGAAGGTAAATTAGTAGTATCTTGCCCTAGATCATGGAAATAATGGAGGGAAAATCATGCAAAAATACATGTTATTAGGTCCCTCAATGGATTGAGTTCCTCCTGCTACCAAATTGATCATAAGCGCGCCATCCAGATCAGCAGTAAAAGCGCCTCCTTGCCTCTTGAATTTCTGTCAGCATGAGGAGCTGTGAACCACCCCGTTTGCCTGTTGCCTCATTGGTTGGCATTCGGCTGGCCCTCAGGGGCCTGCGTTCTTATTTTAAGGGCATACTCGCCCAGGTAGCCATCATCTATCAGACGTTCAATGGCCCGTCTCAACGTTCGACACTCTTCTGTGTCATGGCCAGATGCTTTGTGGAAGCGGCAGTATTGATTATCATTCACCCTCATTTGGGAGCCGGACTTGTTTGTGGGAAAATTGACTGGCAATCCTTTCTTTTCAATAACGGCCAATACTTTCGTCAGGGATACTGAGAGAGGGGTGACTTTGGGTTCTTCTGTTTTATTTTTGGCTTGCCTGCCCCTGCGGGAATCTGTTCTCCTTTCCGTTTACTTTTTGGACGCAAATGCCCTTGGGGCGGGGGCCTTTGAACCATCAGCCTTTAAGGTGCCACGCTGGTAATCAACTTCCTCCATCTTGGCAAAATTATGGGCCCTGATCCTTAGTAGATCCAAGGTTTGTGGTGGATCTACTAGCAGCGAGTCTTCCAACTTGTCATATTGGAAGTTTTGCTTTAGGGCTTCTACGGCAAAATCCACCGTTACTACTGGAATCATGGTTATCTCCATGGTGAAATGGTATACATAGTCTTTGAGCGATTCATTCAGCTCTCGTTTGATATCAAATAAGGCAGCTGCGGATTTCTTCAAAGGGATTGAAGTGCTGAATCTACTTCAAAATTTGGCCTCCAATTGTGCGAAATGATCAATAAAACCTGTTGGTAGCCCTTCGAACCAAGTCCTTGCTATTCCTGATAGCATTAGGATGAAGACTTGACATAAAGTCTCATCGCTTTTGGATTGAATAGAATCACAATCTTTTACTCGTGTCAGGTGGACAGTAGGATCAGTAGTAGGGCTGTACAAAAAACTGACCCAACCCGCCTTAAACAATAATGGTGAGTTTTGCCAGATAGTCTTTCTAGCATCTGATTTATAAAGGGCAAGGGAAATTGATTTTTTGTTGTTGCTGTGTTGAGTCTTCGATAATCTATGCATACTCGCCAGCTATTTTGGACTCTTGTAGCAATTGATGTTCCATCTTGGCCTTAAACAATAGTTATTCCTGATTTCTTAGGAACAACTTGTACAAGCCTCACCCAGTTACTGTCTGATATCGGGTATATAACCCCTGCATCTAGGAGCTTTAGTATCTCATTCTTTACAACCTCCATCATTCGTGGGTTCAATCTCCTTTGAGGTTGTATAACTTCCTTCTCACCTTCATCTAGGTTGATCTTATGAGTGCCAATTGATGACGAAATCCCTTTTATGTCAGCAATTGCCCACCCAATTGCCTCCTTGTATTCTCTTAGAACCCGTAGTAGCCTTTCCTCCCCCAGTGAATCTAACTTGTTGGATAGGATCACTGGCAGGGTCTCTTTTGGGCCTAGTAATGAATATTTTAGATGGCTTGGCAGTTCCTTCAGTTCCAATTTGAGGGCCTGCAAAATCGAGGGTAACAGTTTTGGGTGTGAGTTTGTTAATGACAGATCATCAGGTACATTAGAGTAGGTTTTTAGACTTTATAAAGCATAAACGACACTTTGGATCTCCTCATTCATGAGTAATTCTTCTTCTAGGGCTAGAGGTGAATCTCTAGTTAAACTCCTGCTCAAAACATATTCAAACGGGTCAATAACATCCATTTAAAATAATTGGTCAGATAATGGATCTATGGCTTCAACAAAATTTACACATGTTAAATCGTTCGTGTATCGCATCGCATCATACCTGTTAAATTTCACAATTTTACCATCAAATTCTAGAGAAATACAACCCTCGAATACATCACTTTTTGCTCTTGTTGTTCTCAAGAACGACCTTTCTAGCAAGACATCTGTTGATTTAGAGGAACTTTCATCCGGAATGTCAACAACGTAAAAGTCAGCAGGAAAAATAAATTCTCCTATTTTTACCAAGACATCCTCCACTAATCCTTCAGGAAAGATTACTAATTGGTCTGCTAGTTGGATCACCATTCTTGTTTCCTTCAAGGGCCCTAATCCAAGCATCTTGTAGATAGAGAGACGCATTACGTTTATTACAACTCCAAGATCGCAAAGTGTTTTTCTAGTTCTTTGAAACTAATGGTACAAGAAATAGTGAACATCCCTTGATCTTTACACTTGACTGGCAGTTTCTTCTAGAATACTGCTGAAATGTTCTCACTCATTCTTACCTTTTCATCACCTGCAATTTTATTCCGATTAGTAAACAGTTCTTTTAAGAATTTTGCATATTTTGGAATCTTCTTGATGGCAGTAAGTAAGGGAATATTGATTGCAACTTTCTTAAAAGTTTCCATAATTTCCTCATCCGCCCTTTCCTTCTTGGTTTTGGAGAACCTTGCTGGAAATAGTAGACGAGTTACCTGAACTGTCTCTGAAGTTGGTGTAGGAATGGATGTCTCTAGAATCATAATATCTTTCAATCTTTCTAGTTCTGCTTCTGTTGGGGTTGCTTCTATTTTATTATCGAATGACCGGTTTTCCTGTTCATGGTCTAGAACTGGCATTGGTCCCTTAGGAGTGATAGTGTTGCTCCTCAGCGTTACTGTATTGACCTGATATTTTGGGTTGTTCGCTGTCTAGGAAGGCAGTCTGGAAGGTCCATCATTCTTAACTCGACTAGATGATGTTATTAGTCCTACTTGAGTTTGTATGCTTTGGATACTAGCATGAGTCACTAGCATAAACTGTTTCACTGTGTCTTCAAAGGAAGGTCCAGTGATCATTGATCGGTTGTCGAACCCGTAAAAAATAAATTTAAATTACAACTCACTACTATGAACAAATTGATTGTAGATAGCAAGTAAGAGGATTGATCCTCATGGAGCAATGATACGATCTTTGTGTGTGCTTTTTGAGACTAATAGTAACACTTAGGTGAAAGTGGGGGGTGTGCAGGAATTAAAACGGAAACTGTCCCGACCAAGACTGGTGTTCTTGGTAAAGACAGAGGCAACAAGAGTTAACGAACAAATATGAGAGAGTATTCGTAGTAGAGGCTGACAACTATGAGACATGAGATGCAATTATCGACACAAGGATATTCATCTTCGATCCATAGAGTTGCTATAGGATCATGGAACCCCTATGATCCCTACTTCCTTCCTATATCAACACCACCTCAGGTACGTTAAGAGATGATGCCTAACCAACCAGCACCTTGCTAGGTAAAGGGTATACTAAATTGGCTGATGATCGACTAGGGGAAGAAAACTCCAGACTAGTATCCTCGGGTGTCATTCGGGACTGGGTCTGATTAACCTTTCCCCCCACCATTTCACGGACTCTCGCTAGCGCATAGGTGTCTACTTCGATCTTCTTGGTCAATAATCCATGGCCAAAAAGAATGACGGTCGTGCAATCCACTCAATTCTGACTTGATCAGGGTTAGAATCAAACAGAAAACACACTAAGAATAATCGTGAGATCAGTTAAATACATATATTAAGATTAATAAGAACAATTAAGTCTCATACAAACTCATACTCATGCTTAAACACCTCTACTAAGAACAAGGAAATTAGCTACTCATACTCATAATTGAAAGAAATAATAAACTATGAATTAAATTATTAAAAATCCATCGTTCCTGAAGGAGCAAAGTATGTAGGAAACAAGAACCAAAAACCAGAGAGAAGCTGCAGCCGAAAAATTCCAAAAGCTGAAGACCTCCCTTAAATATCCTAGAAGGAGAATATATAGTTCTTTTCTCCTAGGAATCAGCTAAAGCGAGAAAAATAAAGGAAAGTAAAATCTCTAAAAACTATAATTGTATCTGAATGTATATGTAAACTCTCTTCCTCACAATAGAAGCCTAAAAAGGAAAGACGAAGATTGTTGAGATCCCATCTGTCAAGGAAAGTCTTTTAAGGTAAAGATGGCCAAACGAGACTGTTTTGGCCAAGACGATCATCCTGTCTTGGTCAAGACTCTGCTGAAATGTGTTTGCTCCAAAGCTGTCCAGAATTAGCTCATTTCTCCTCAAAGGTGTTCCTTCCTTCTCCAAGGTTGTCTCTTGTAATAATCAAAGGATACACACCGAATTCAATAGTGTACCACTCGAAATTAAAAGAGAACAAGTGGTAAATCCACTACAATTTAAGCCCAATCAATCATCAATAGTTGAGAAGGCACTGGTAGCTATTGTTGAGGTTGAGGGTTTTGTTGTTGTGGAGGCCTTGGTACGAAGTTCAGTAAGTTGAACGGTGCATGACTCGGCTAAGACCAGCTAAAGTTGGGATGGTTCCTCCAAGGTTGATTGTAATTGTTCCCATAGCTCTTTTGTCCTTGGTTATAGTTATTAATTGCATTAACTTGGACTTCCTTAGTAACCAGTGGGCAACGATCGGTTGGATGTTCGGGGTTTTGGCATAATCCACAAACCATAACTTGTTGTGTAGGGCTCATAAGATTCTAGAGTAGAGTGGTCAACTTTGTCATCTTATTCTCCATAGATACCATTTTCACTTCAGTGGTATTTAGAGTTTGGCAAGAAACACCATTCTGGTGGCAATTGTCTGCCATGGTCTTGATCAACGTTTCAACAGTGGCTGGTGTTAGGTCTAGGAGAGCTCCATGACTAGTTGCGTCGAGCTTTTCCTGATCACTCTATTTCATCCCATCATAAAAGTAATGTATGAAAGACTGATCTAGCACTCCATGGGTAGGACATAGTGACTGCATCCTTTTAAACCTTGAGTAGTATTGCCCGAAATTCTCATCTTGCTCTTGCTGGATTGAGACTAGGTTCTTCCGAGAAGCTCCGGCCATGCTGGCGGGATAGTACTTCTTTAGAAACTTAGTACTCATTTGATCCTATGATGTAATGGTTCGAGGCGGCAAGCTAAAGAACCATTTCTTAGCAGCCACGGAAATAACTTCAACCGTGCTCTTTCAATATCAACATGCGGTTTGAGAGAATCGTAAGCCCAATGTAACTCCTTCAAGTGATCATATGGGTTTTCTCCATATGTTCCACCAAACTTGGTAACACTCTGAGTAGTGATATTATTAACTACCCAATCACGTGCCACTAGTGGGTATACGATACAACTCAGTGAAGTAGGGGCTGGTCCTGAGTTTAACTCTCTGAGTGTTCGGTTTGCAATCATATCGGCACCCTGTCGAACTCCTTTAACTGCGACTCTTATTGCTTCCGCAGTTGTGTCTCCCTCATTTATAGACATGATTTTCGGTTCTAAATGTGGTTCCTGGTCTACCACTAGATTGTGGTGATCTGAGTTGGATGCTGAGGAGGATGTTTCGAAGTCTTGAGTATTGATTCTTTGTCCTTCTAGCTAGTTTTGTTAATGCAACCTCGGTTTTTGTTAACTCATGATTCAATGGTAGTATATCCGAGCTGGAAGACCTGGTCATAAACAAAAATAAAAATCTGTTTCACACGTTGTCCCCGACAATGGCCCAAAAATTTGATCGACTGTCGATACCGTAAAAAATAATTCAATTGCAACTAGCACTAGACTACAAAAAAAGATTGTAGATAATGGAAAATGATCGTTCCACAGAGACAATGAGAACTGATTTAATCCTAGTTAACTAGGTGAAAGATAGTAAAACTGGCGGTTTCAAAACCAAGAAAATATTTGAATTGAGTAAACAATAAATGTAATTCATGACCTAGAATAACAATTAAAGGATGCAAATTAAACAAAACTAGTTGAGAATGGATTATGAGGAAAAACTCCCAGTGAAGACTTATATTGAGGTTCCAATATTGGTTCTCTGATCATTGATGCTAAAATAGTCAATTCTGATCCATAGAACAACTATAGAATTCAGGTTCACTTAGAACTCCTACTTTCCTCCTATATCAAATTACTTGAAGGTACGCTTATCAACTAATCCTAACCTCTCCAGCAACCCTAAGGTATGCTGATCAAATAATTCTAACCTCTCCAACAACCCTAAGGTACGCTTATAGAATTTAACTAGAGTGATTGATGAGGCTTGGGGAAAAACTATTTTAGGGCAGGATCTAGGACTCCTAACTCTTTAACCAAAATCTTTTGATTCTTAACCCTAGGCGAACCCAAGTTTTTATTTGCAATACTTAGTTCAAAACGTGATTACAGACGCCTGACCTACGTCGATATTACTTATCTTAACCAATTTAAGATTAGCTACTTCCTAAATCAATTATAAATAAGATAAGCAATCAACCAAGAATCAAAAGAATACGAATAAGAAAATATTAAGTTCGTTAGATATCACAGAGATCAACATTGAAACCTTAAGTCTTCACCAAGAATTTAGTGTTTAGCTACACATAATATTCATAACAGAGTTCAAAATAAAAGAGAAATAAAGCATAAACAAAGTAGAACAATCGTTATGTTGTCTTCAATCCACAATGTGCTTGAAGATCTATTTTCGTTCCCCCTTTGAGATCCTCGACACCTTAGACTTCTTTTTTCTTGTTTCTTTATAGGCGTTGTCTAGGTTTGAGTCCTGCTCTCCTCTTGGAATTCTTCTTCCTCTAGTGATTGAGGTTTAGCTGACTTCTACTTCTCTAGTAATCTTCCGCTGGAAAGGTTCTGCTATGCTTTTAAGTGGGCTTTTATACTTGGGCTTTATCACTTGGTCGGGCTGATCATGGCCTATATGAAGATAGTGTCCTAGGCCTGCTACAACTCTTTCCTCTGAATTGGTCTGAAATTGCTCTCTATGCTCATTTTCTTCTAAATGCTTTTAACTGTCCATTTTCTACAAAAAATGAGAAAAATAATACTTTTCAGTAGCATCATGATATAAAATCAATCATTTATATAAGAAAAAGCTGCAAAAATAATAAATAATCATCTACGTCGAGGCAGAGAGTCTTAGTTCTCATGCATTACTTAAAGATAAATATTTTGAAGACACGTGCGTTGGACTAGCTGGACTGTCTCTAGGAGTGTTAGAGTTTCAGCTTCTTTTGACCTCATCAGTTAGAATTCTAATCGGAGAGAGAGAAGTGATTAAGATACAATTAGTAATTAAACTAAATATATTCTCCTAGGGTTTTTGAGGGCGGAGGTCCAACCTCTCTTCTTTATTTTCTTAGCTTAAAGTTATGATTCTAAGTATTTTTTAGATCTAATTGCTCTTCTTAATTTCTATGTTTGCATGTCTTGGCTTAGAATTATCTTCCCAACCTTTTACCTGATTGTTTGTTCTTGACCAGTATTTACATGTGGTCCCAAATAAGTGGGATACCAAAATAAATGTTGGAGAAATAAAATTCACTCGGTATCTCTTAATGGAATGATATTGTCCAATTTGGGCCTAAGTCCGTACGATTTTTATAAAAGGCCTCATTCCATTAGAAGATCAACTCTTCTTATATTTACTTCTTATTTCTCTTATCTTTCCGATGTGGGACTTTGGTTCACATACCCTAATAACCTCCCCCTCGAAAAAAAGTCTAACACTCGAAGCCCACCATCTAAGCCCGACAATCTCCCTCTCGATCGAAGCCCTTCATAGTCCTCAACAGGACCCACCGACTTTAAGTTCCTTTCGGAGATGCAAGTGTACTTCATGTTCGGTCTCGATATGAGTAAAGCCCACCAATTTGGCTCATCAACTCACACGAAGTATGGAATCACCCATCATACTTCACGCTTAATCTATTACCCCACAGTTTGGCCCATCAATTTGGAGATTCATTGTGTGCCGCCAACATCATTAAAGTATTTATGGCTATCAAACCAAACCCTGTGCTTTAGGCCTAGGCCATCATCCACATCCTCGTCCCACCAATCCATCGGGTCCACTCCATAAGTCCATCGAACCCTCAACTCCGCTACCATTTGTTGGAGAAATAAAATTCACTCGGTATCTCTTAATAGAATGATATTGTCTGCTTTGAGCCTAAACCCGTACGATTTTTATAAAATGCATCATTCCATTAGAAGATCAACTCCTCTTATATTTACTTTTTATTTCTTGTATCTTTTCGATGTGGGACTTTGGTTCGCACACCCCAACATAAATTGATACGATTTCGCAAGTATAGGGTACCAATAAAGAAGAGAATGAGTACAAGGTTCAAATTAATTAGATCATTTGTGTACAGGGTTCAAACATATCAAAAACCATCATCGAGTTAGGGTTTTGTATTCCAGTCGATGAAGCAGTGTCTTCTCTTTCTTCTCCTCGATTGTTAGGGCTACGAGAACTAAGCGTCTCCATTATTGTTATTATGTAGACGCATCTTATGGTCTATGTGTATACTGATTGAATGCTTATTTCATGTATATTTACAATCTATTTTGACTATATTTGAGCTGATGATACTGCTAATTTGCGTATATTTCCTTCCATTTTGCATAAACAAGTCAAAGAAATCAACAGAGAAAGAAAGGAGATTTTTTTTTCAAAAATTAAACAGCCCCTAAATGGCTTGTGCTTTTGAATTTAGACATGAATATATTAACCATATTTATATTTAATTTTTAACAAACTTAAAATGAGCTACTATTTAGTTTATTAATCTAAAAAAAAAGAAGACATTAGGGTTGTTGTTGTGTTTAGAATTAGGGCTGTAGAGAAATGGATTGTTGTTGGTTGGATCAGAATTTATTTTTTTGGAAAATGTTTTCCAATCAGAAAATTTTCCATTTTGAAAAATGTTGGTTGTGAAACAGATTTTAGAAAATTTTAGAAAATTCTTCGTAAGTAAACAGCCCCTTAGTGTTTCCTACATGTGCCATTTTCTATTTTGGCATTGGCATAATCTGAAATAAGTGTTTCCAAGATGTAGGAATGGCATCATCAAAATCTAAAGTTGCCTAAGTGGTGCCAGTTGACACAGCACGACCAGTCCCCACTATTGGGGTTAATTCAATCAGCAATCTATATACGTAGCGTAACAACCTTATCTCAAGATACGATAACCCCATTTGTCAAACAAATCACAAAAGAAAACACCAAGATTTTTAACGTGGTAAACCTCAACAAGTAAAAAATCACGGGACCAAGCCAGTAATAATCCACTATATGATGATCAATATGTACAACCAAAAAAAACTCCTATCTCAACTATAGAAATTATCCAACATACATCACTATCACTAATAGTAATAACCAATCAATCTAATCAATCAAATCCAAGAAAAACAAAAGAATGAGTACTAGAAAAATATCCTCAACCACAAAATAATAAACGGTGTTGACCACTTACTTTAAAGAGCTCGAAGTAATGAATAACCTGCTACAATTTCTCCATAATCCAACCACTATCAACCGTCTAATCAAGACTTGCAGTGTCCACCTTTTTTTTTTTTTTGTTCTCTACCAAATTATTCTAATTAAGTCGGCACAATCAAAACATTTTTTCTTATTTTCTGCCTTACCATTTGTACCACCTAAATATATATACTATCTAACATTGCATGGATTTAAAACCCAATTCATGTGTTATACCGACTTATACGGCAATGTCGTAACAAACCACTGCCAATCTCCCTCCTTTTTTGGAAAAGAGGTCCCTGAATTTTAATATTTTATTTAATCACAAACTTTTTAACTACTGGGGTCATCAAAACACCTTGAAATTTTTTTTTTTTTTATCACAACCCTCTGTTACTAAGAGCTGACATGACAACGTTAAGTGCCACGTCATCAACAAAAATCATGCCACGTCAGCTAGCCACGTGGCAAGTGACCAGGGGGTTAATTAAACAAAAAAAAAGTTAAGGGTTGCGATTAATCAATACATTAAAGTTCATGGTTATTTTATGTCTTTTTCCCTTTAAAAAAATACAGGATGCAATGCGAAAAGCCTTGACTAAAGGGAACCAAGACTGTCCTCTAAAGTTTTTATGGATGGAAGATAGTAATTAATATTAATGATATATGTACAAAATATAAATGCTATAGGCTATCAGAAAAGACGTATGCAAGGAGGCAGCACGTGTGGCTTACTGGTGCAAACGAAGTTGATAGCAAAACCTTCTCTAGAG
>NBIL01128290.1:0-11431 GCA_002752925.1 Viola pubescens var. scabriuscula | reverse complement strand
CTTGCAACGTTGATTCATGCATTGATTTTCAAATGAATCCTGCGCTTGCTCCAAAACTAATTAAAAAATGAATCCTGTACAACTTGCTTTGGGTGAAATGAAAGGGGGACAAAGTTCAAACTCTTACGTATCTGCTATGATTTTTTAACTACTGTTTTTTATTCTACAAAAAAAAATGACGTTTTTATTATTTTTTTAATAGATCGAGAAATTAAAATTAGTATTGATTCAACGTAATGAAAACAATTTACTAAAAATATAAAAAATAGTAATATAATTATTACTTTAATTGTGATAGAATTTTTTTTGGAGGAAAAAAAAGGAAGAAAAAGAAACAAACGAACAAAACAAAACCTTATTCAAAGAATATCTTAGTGCCTTTCACATGGCAATTGGCAAGAAGATGCCAACCTAATGTTTTATAGCTTCATGTGCGTTCATTGGTGTTTGTAAATAAATAAAAATCACCTAACCCAACCATTATTTTTGTCTTTTAATGAAATCTAATGTAGTACTATTATTGTGGTTGGTTGGTTATCCATAAAATCTTATCCTATATACGTCCTTGTTGTAATTAATTAAAGGATGTAGATGTGAAAGATCGAACATGTGGCGACCACGAACCCCTACTACTACTTTTCCAATTTGTCAATCAGTCTGCCCAAGAAGCAAACCCTAAATGTCAAAAAATTCATTATATTTAAACGGACGACCAACAAATTTCAAACAAATTTAATTTTTAACTCTTTTTTTTTCATAAAAGAAAAAGCAGTGTTGTACTTACTACTTAGTGTATGCTTTTGGATCTTTTGCTTATAAATAAGAACCAAACTTGTTGGTAAAATTAAGCAATTACAAACATAAAACATGGCTACTACTCTTCGGTTGTTCACTCCTCTCCTCTTGTTAGCTTCAGTCTTTTGTGCCATTGAAGCAGCGGATCTCAACGCTCCTCGCATCAAAAATGGCCTCTCATTGAAGTTTTACCAGTCTAGCTGCCCTAAACTTGAGTCCATCATCAGAAAACAGCTCGAGAAAGAGTTCAAGAAAGATGTCGGTCAAGCTGCCGGCATCCTCCGCCTGTTCTTCCATGACTGCTTCGTCAGGGTACGTAAATAATTGAAACTCAACTACGTGTCGCTTCGCTTTTAATTTTTCTAACAACATTACTATAACTTATTAATTAATGTGGAAATTAAATGCAGGGATGTGAAGGGTCGGTGTTGCTCAGAGGATCAGCAAGTGGGCCAGGGGAGCAAGAGGCAATTCCCAATCTGACCTTGAGACAGAAGTCGTTTGAGATCATCAACGACCTGCGCCGCCGCATAGAGAAGGAGTGTGGCCGAGTCGTCTCTTGCTCCGACATCGTCGCAATCGCCGGCCGTGATTCTGTTGTCCTGGTAATTAAACAATACTTACAATAGTTACTTACACTCTCTATCACTTTTTATTTCTCACCAAAAGTTCGTTGCTGTAGCTAATTTAATTACCGAAAAAATATCTTAGCTAATTTTCAAAATTTTATACTAGTACGAAAAGAAATTGCATTATTAATTAACGACATTTTTCTTTGTGTGCATTATTACAGACAGGTGGTCCGTCGTATGCGGTCCCGTTAGGAAGGCGAGATGGGGTAACTTTCGCCACACCCGAAGAAACCCTACGCAACCTACCGCCTCCTTTTGGCAACACAACCACAATCCTCAACATGTTCGCCGTCAAAACTCTAGACCTCACCGACACCGTCGCGCTCTCCGGCGGCCACACCATCGGAATCAGCCACTGCCCGTCCTTCACCGACCGACTCTACCCAACTCAGGACCCCACCATGGACAAAACCTTCGCCAACAGCCTCAAGAAGACCTGCCCGACGCCCGATTTCAACAACACCGCGAACTTGGACATCCGAACTCCGAACATATTCGACAACAAGTACTACGTCGATCTGATGAACCGACAGGGGCTGTTCACATCGGACCAAGATCTGTACACGGACAAGAGGACAAGGGATCTGGTGACCAGATTTGCTATTGATCAGTCCTTGTTTTTTGACAAGTTTGCGCTGGCGATGATCAAGTTGAGTCAGTTGGGTGTTTTGGTTGGAAACCAAGGGGAGATTCGTGCGGATTGTTCGATCAGGAATGGGGATAATGTTAACTTCTTGGAGAGTGTGGTGGGCCAGGCAGTGGAGACACTCGAGACATTGTCTGGATTTTGAAGTGATTAATTAAAATAAGCGATGTTGGTGAATTACTACTTTCAATATCTCCCGCTCGAATTCAGAACAGGATCATCCAAATTACAAGCTGTTAGTGTACCAAAAGAGGAAGAAATAAATTAGGTCCAGAAGTGAGTGAGTGGGAGCTTCTGTTCTTGAGTTTGTAGTTTGTTTTCCTAACCGGGTTGGGTCCTCCTTGTTTATCTTGTTCCAGGCTTCCAGCTACGTATGTTGTCTTTCTTTAATAACGAGTTACATGAGAGTGAAACAGATGTATTTCAGATTTGTTTAAAAATACATCCTTTTTATTATATCATTTTTTTTTTTTTACACACTAATTATATTTACATTGAGCTTTCTTAATTTTCAATCATTAAAAGATAATGATAACGGGCCTCCTTCCTGGACCACTTTTACATAATTTCCATATTATGTTGGGCTTTGGATTGTTGGCCCAGTATGAAATTCTCATGTCCTAACAAGTTAATTATAACTTGTGCTTTTACTTTCCCACCCAAAATTCTCTCAATTACTTATCGTTACAATAATAAGATATAAAAAAAATTATATTATTAATTATTATCGTAATAATAAAAATCACCTTACCTACACTAATCAGTTATGTCACGTCTACGGATATAATTGTCCTAATATTTTGGTCGTTAATTTTGTCGATTGAAAAGAAAAGTTTGTAATCCATCAAACCCAGAGTTGGGTTGCGCAGCCATGTTTTTCTTCCTATAGTCCTCAAAACCCAAGTCAATTTTTTAGGGAGAAAAAATAAGAGAAAAGATTGACACAACTCTTTTGGGGCGGACAAGCAGTAATAAATTTCAAACCACTCTCTACCTATAACGAAGACTTTTCCTTTGGAGTGCCAAAATGAATTTGCAGTAGTAGACTCTATGAAATTAAATAAACTCAAAGAATTAATAGATTTCGAGTGTGAACTTTCGACCGATCGGTTCTCGATATTAACTCATAGAATAATGTAATAGATGTCTCTGTTATTACTATCAATGCTAGTTAATGTTAAACGAGTTTCCATATGCTGGTAAACCAAAGAGAATTGTTTCAAGAACCTAAAGTCGATTTCCATGAACCATGACCAGAATCCATTTTAAGAACCTTACAAAACAAATGAAAAAGAATCCATGTAAAAAATACAAGCATACAATTACAACCCACGCTAAAAATGGGCCGGAATTAAGCCCAAAGGCCCACGTGGAAGTCAAGACGGACTTAAATTTTACTAGTTTGCTACAAGAAAGATATGTTAGCCAACAACCCTCTTCCAAGTTCCAACACAACCATGTTGCACGCTTCTGGCCTTGCTCGATCTCCCACACCGCCTTCACGTCCGTCCATCTACGATTTGCCCATTCTATTCTACCTAATTATTTGGTTAAATCTAATGGGGTCGCTACGTCACTATAGAAAATACCATTAAATTATACTTCGTATTCAGTTTTAAATTAAAAATAATCCACCATTGAAAAACAATCAATTTCAAGTTTGAATCCAAAGATTCATCGTATGTCGCCCACGTCACCCGAGTCTCAATACTCATCTCATAAAATTATTAATTTTGCTATCATTTATTAAAAAAATAAAAGCTTCTAGATCTCCTCTTCCATTCTCAAACGTGATGATTTTTATAAAAGTGTACCATTAAAATAACATTTTTTTATATAAAACTTTTATTTTTCTTATTGGTCCAATTTAATTTTGGGTTCATTTGGTTTGTTGTTTAGGTATAAATCACACCTATTTTATTTGTCTTTGATCCCATTATGTCCGGATTAATTTGTTTGCAACGGTAGATCATGAATTTGTTTGTGACTTAGAAATCAAAGACATTTCTGGCTTTAAGGGGGAAAACACACAGGAAAGAAACTACAAGATCCTCTGCTCTACCCTGCCACAACAACAAAGCAATCAAGCATAAGAAGAAATGAAGCAGAATTCCTCCAAATGGCTTCGTCACATTTTTTAGAGTATGCGTTTTGGTTTTGAGCGGAAACAACAAGAACGAAATTTTCAACTATACCCAAAGATCCTTCCTTTAGTCCTCTCCCTAAAAAATCCATTACAAAAAATGCTGGCCAAGGCCGGCAATTTCTGTCACTTTCCTCTTCTACAGTCGTTTCTACTCTCTCTCTCGTCCAAAACCCACCACTTGTACTCTTCTCTGCTCTCCCTCTTATACTCTTTTCTTCTCTCTTTCCATGTCCGTCCGCTCATGCTGTTCGTTACAGAAGACCCATTAGCGATCAGGGTTGGAAGCAGAGCCGGAGGACGGAAAAACCCAAATGGGTTGCGCATATGGGAAGCAGTTTCCCCCAAATTCTCCACCAAGAAGGTTGGAGGAGATGAAAAGGGGTAATGGGTATGTGGCAAAAGGAGGGATTGCGCCGCACAGAAGGTCCACTGGCCAGAGAAACTACAATGATAAGATTTATCAGCAGCGGCAACCATCGAGGAATCGCTCCAATGGGTCCAGTACTGCTACCACTGACACTAATACTACTGCTACCACTAATACTACGACGACCACCACCACCACCAGAAGTGGTGGCAGTGGTAAGGAAAAGAATGAGAAGAGGGAAGATGGTGGTGGTGGTGGAAAGTTTGATGATCGGAGAGCTTTCGAGGATGGGATGGAGTTGTTGGATGAGAATGGGTGGCCAAAGTGGCTTGTTGATAATGTTCCTAAAGAGGCTCTGGCTGGTTTGGTTCCTAAGAGTGCTGAGAAATATGATATGTTGGATAAGGTAACTGCTTTTTGATGTTCTAAGCTTACTGTATTTCCATTTGTAATTAGAAGCATTAATCATTCTGCACGACTACCTGTACTTTGTTTGTTTTTGTTAGGCAAGATTGGCTGATCATTTTTTTGTTTTTGGGAATTCTGCATTGGCACTGAGAGCATTGACATTTTCAAGATTTTCAAGATTTTTTGTAATTTTCTTTTTTGAATTTTAGATGTTAGGATATTCAATGAAGGAATATGTCCATAAAATTAGAAAGTTTGTGGAAAGATCTTAAAGAAATTGCTGAGTGATAGTAAAGTTGTAATGAAGTCAATGCGATTCTACTGCTAAGATACCTGAGAAAATGTAAAGTTCTGATCAAACATACCCTTAACGACTTGATGCTGCAAATATGGCTTCTCTTTTCTTAAGTTCGTTGATGAGTAGGCTAAAATGCTACAGGGAGAACAAAACGGTATTAATTAATTTCTCACCATTGGCCATAGGTAGGTCAAGGAACTTATAGCAATGTGTATAAAGCTCGTGATAGGGAAACCAAGAAAATTGTTGCCATGAAGAAGGTCCGCTTTGACACATCTGAACCTGAGAGTGTCAAATTTATGGCTAGAGAAATCATGATGTTGAGGAAGTTGGACCATCCTAATGTGGTAAAGCTTGAAGGACTAGCCACATCAAGGTTGCAGTACAGTATTTATCTTATTTTTGATTTCATGCAGTCGGATTTGGCCAGAATCATCTCTCGCCCAGATGAAAGACTTACAGAACCTCAGGTAGAGATCAAGACATTTGTGAATTATAGTATCAAATAACTGTTTAATCCAAAATAAGTTGAGGGGTGGGGGGGTCAGGTGACATTCTATAAGTACCATCAATTTGACAATATTCCCCTGATGCCTGTTCTCCATGCTAATACAGGTCAAGTGTTATATGCATCAACTACTTTCAGGTTTACAGCACTGCCATGATAAAGGAATTCTGCACAGAGATATTAAAGCATCAAATTTATTGATCGATAGAAATGGAATGCTAAAGATTGCTGACTTTGGTCTTGCAAATTATTACTCTCCCAATGGTAGGCATCATCTCACAAGCCGAGTTGTGACCCTATGGTACAGAGCTCCTGAGCTGCTGTTGGGTGCTACAAACTACGGAGTTGGTATTGACCTTTGGAGTGCTGGGTGTCTCTTAGCAGAGATGTTTGTGAGCGTACCAATAATGCCTGGAAGAACGGAGGTATATAGTAAGTTTTAGTTAATGGAAGTAACTAAATGCTAAATGTAGTTGCACCACTTCATACATCCACCACTTAATGGTATTATAAGTAAGTTTTCCCTGGTCTATTACACCCTACATCAAGTATTTTCGCCTTTTATTCTTTGACTATCGCACTTAAGGGATTGGAAACTTTGTTTTCCTACATCATATCTAGGTTTTAGTTTTCTAATGTTGTGGTGCCTCCCTATAGCATTCAAGGTATACCTAGTTTTCTCTTTCGCTCCGATGATTTAGTTAAATAATCAACGATTGATTGACTTCTCCATTTTGTGTTTCTTCATTTCCTTTCTTCTTTGTTCTACATCAGTTTGTCACGAGATGATAGGTTAGTATTACTGAGCAAGAAAGGCTTTGAGAAACTTTTCATGTTACACTAATTAGTGTCATTATCTGTCCTCCTTTTGTTTATAAAAAAATCTGTCCTTCTTTTGATATGGAATATCACCTCTGTATGCTGAATCATTTTTTGTGCATTCAGGTCGAACAGTTGCATAGGATTTTTAAGCTTTGTGGCACACCGTCAGATGATTACTGGAAAAAACTAAAGCTTTCCACTACTTTCCGACCTCCAAGATCATACAGACCTAGCCTTTTTGAAGCTTTTAGTGCATTTCCTGAATCATCTTTGGGTCTGCTGAGCAAACTTCTTGCTTTAGATCCTTCAAGTCGTGGCAGTGCATCTTCAGCTCTCCAGGATGAGGTAAGATTGTAACTCAGACTCGTTTTGATTTAGATTCTTTTCCTAAAATACACAGGCTCAACACTTACATTGATTTGATATTCCTGCTAATCACATAGCTTTAGAGTGCTGATTCTACTTTTCTACAAGTACTACTTAGCAATTAAGCATATGCAATTGGTTCCCACCATTACTATTGAGGTTTCCTCAAATCAGCTGTCTCTCAATTGCTTTCAGCTATCATTAAATGTTGCCTCCTTTCAGCTAGCAGCTATCAATTAAGTATATTTAACTGCTGTTAAACATCTGCATAGGAAATAAATGGTACAAAAAAGTAAAACGAGTGAGGTGTTAGTTATATATGCGCATAACCTTCCCGTTTTGAATCTCTTATTACAGTACTTTTTTTCAAGCCCTAGGGCATGCGACCTATCAGGTCTGCCTGTAATTCAGCAAGATGAAGATGAGGTGCCTGAAGCTAATGAACAAAGAACGTAAGTTTTTCTGACCAGTAGCATTTAATATGTAAGCATGCAGTATCACATCCACTGGCTCTCTTGTGCAGTTGTAGAAAGGACTCGTAGTTGTAGTTTTGTTCATCTGTTTGGTGCATACTAGTTCACATTGCTTTTAGTGCATCTAATCATAGTTTGTTCCAGACAAGTGGTCTTGATATAAAAAGAAAGAACTCCAAATTTGTCTCTCCATTTCCATCTTGTTTTTCACTCCCAACAAAATGTTAGCTGAAAGCTTGTTAATGGTTATTGGTCTCAAAATTGAAATTACCTGATTATAATTCTCTTTCTAGTTCGCGCAAGAATTCTAGAATGAAAAGACGATCTAAAACACAGCGGGAGCAGAGAAGAAAAGACTCAGTAGCTGAAAGCCCGAAAGAAGATCCAGTAATCTATAAGGAGGTAAGCTATATGTGCTTTCCTAAAAACTTTAGTAGGTTCCTAACCCTTTAGGGTCAAATGTGACTTCTATTACTGTTTCTCATTCTCATATTTGCTGTTAATTAATTGTCATACAAGTTGCTACAGCCGAAATTGTAGACTTCGTCCTAAAATTGTCATCTCAACCTTATTTGCATTGTCTCAGGAGCCTGAGAAGGATCAGTTAACTGTCCAAAACCAAGAACTGAGTAGAGGCAGAGGTAGCCTCAATGAGGGCTCGCCTTTGTTGGCCATAGAACCATATTCTAGGGTTCCTCTGTCTCCAAGAAGAGGCCATCCTAATGGCGGCAAGAATGCGAGAAACCAGCTTCCCCCATTACCTACCTCTAACAAAGGTAGTGCCAGGTTCGACAATGAGAAAGTGTACAGATTAAGTCAAGTCAGTAGATCTTCCTCGACAAGAGAGTTCAGAAAATTCAATGAAATAAACTCTTAGATCGTCATGCAACAGATAAGTAGGCCATACCACAGTGTCCTGCAACTCTGTATCTTAAGGTTTTTCTTTATACACAATGTTTTTATAAGCTTAATATTATTATTATTATCATTGGAGTGTTAGATTACTGCAGAACAGCAAACATTTTGACATATGTAGAGAGACTATGATATAGTTACAAGTGTGGGAATTTTCATTTCTGTTTTTTAGGTGAGTTGATTTGAAGTATATGTAGAACCATCTGATCATTGTTCACACACCAAGGCAAATGCAAGAAGTAATGATAAATCAAGTTTGGATTGGAGATTTTAACTCAAAACTAATTATTGTAATCAAAGTTTTCATCAAAATTGACGCTAAAAGCCATTACAAAATGATAGAACTATAACGAAATATATGATCAACCCTCATTTATCAAACTTGAAACAAAGGCAGAAGAAATGGATCGATTCTTTTATTTTTCTTTATCGAAACCCAGAGATGATGAACTTGATGATTGATATGTAAATGAAAGGATCCGTTAACAAATAGTAATAGCTAATTAAACTTGTTCTTGATCCACTTGAAGCTGTTGTGTACACTAGTTTTGAGCTTACCTTGAGTGGTGAAAACATCATAGGATGCGACCCTCTTCTTCCTCTTGAGCTCTGGATCATTTGATGATGAGAACCCACTATTGCCACTCCCTTCTTTGCTAGGTCCATTAAAGTTATAAGAATTTGGTTGTTGATCTTGGAAAGATGAAGAATAATCACCATAATTATATGACTTGCACTTCTCCATCTCCTCAACCCAAAAAGAGAGCACACACCAATTCTTTTGTAGGTTAGGATTACATTTATTTTTGGTATTTATTTATAGCATGGGAAACAAGGGAATTTAATGTGCATGGAAGAAGTACTCAATAATTAGTTTCTTTCAAGGACAAGTATCCATTTTTATTATTATGGGATACTTATTTATACGGTAGCTACGAACTAATATCACTTTATTTTTTTTAATAAAATAGATTTAATGTGAATAAAATTAATCAAATTCGAGACGAATCACACAAACTACACAAAAATCTAATTGGTTTAAGATAGAGGAGGTCTTAAATATAAATCCCACTTCTTTTATTTTCTTGTTTTTTAAGAAAACAATAATTTGAAGGTAGGGATGATGAAATCAGATATAACAAAAAGCATAACACTTTTTCTTTTTTTGTAAGGAGAAAGCATAACATTTGATTAGGATAATGAACGGATGGAGGGCAGTGATTGGGCGGGAGAAAGTAGATGCGTCATGATCTAGTATACACCATCATGTCATGTGGATTGTGGGGGAGTGGTGAGCAGTATTGCTCGGTTGTTAATCGTAATGGAGGAGCCACACAAATATTAAAAATAGACACTAGCCCCACAAATGCGGTTATTAAAATCGAAGTTTTCCCACGTCGATCAGCTTAATATTCCTCTGACAAAACACGTGTATGGGCCAGAGTTGTGGTGTTTAAAATTAAAAATAGTTTTCGAATTTTCGAAACCCAGCCCATTAAAAAAAATTCAATATCTCCCCACCCTCGTCTCTTCCTCGAACTCCCTCTGCTCTCCAACCCTAAACCCTAGATCCTGCTTAAATTTTGACATTTTGAGTGACTGGAAAATTTGGCCAAATTCAAATTACATTTCCTTCATCCCCATTTTCGATTAGTTATTACACATGAGTTACCTTTTTCCACATCTCCCTCCTCCGTTTCAATTCAACAAGAGTAACAGTGTTCATCTTTCTGAAAATCGGGGATGACTTCTCTCATACCCGACTCAAACCATCTTTCAGGGTCTTCTCCAGAAGGCAGCCCAGACCCAACTATTTTGACAAAAAATTTAGGCAGAATACAAGCGGAATTCCGTATTTACGAAATTGCAATTAAACTCTGTCTCTCACTCTCATCACAGAGCCACCATTCTGACCTAACCACTCACCCTCGCCTCACTTGTCTCTCGCCGCTTCTCACTCCGACGTGCTCGCTCTCTCGTCGTCTCTCACTCCGTCCAGGCTTCTTTTCACTACATTTGGCAGCAACCAAACTGCTCTTCTCGACTTGGCAGCAACCAAACTGCTCTTCTCAATTGGGTTTCCACTTAGTCTCGCTCTCCTTTATTTTTTATTAAAAAAATTCCCTCGCACATTATTGCTGTATTTTCTGGGATTTGGATCTCTCGCACATTAGTGCATCTGACTTTAATATTCAATCATTATTACTCTGCACTGATAAAGATGAAACATGTATGATGATATGTTGTTGACTTGTTCTTTGATTGCAAAAGAAGCACTATGTATTGTGATATAATCTTCTTCTACAATATAAGAGTATTTGCTGATTTTTTAGGCTGTAATGTATGGTTTTTTGGTGTTGCAATCGATGGTTTTGTAGACTGCAATTGCTGTTTTTGTGTTGCTGTAATTTTTGATTTTTTTGTAACTATAAAAGATAGTTTTTTGTGACTATAAAAGATGGTATTTTGGTCCTATAATTTATATTTTTTTGGGTTGCAATTACTGCTAGCAATGGATGATTTTTTGGTGTTGCAATCGATGGTTTTGTAGACTACAATTGCTGTAATTTTTGATTTTTTTGTAACTATAAAAGATGATTTTTTGTGACTGTAAAAGATGGTATTTTGGTCCTATAATTTATATTTTTTTGGGTTGCAATTACTGTAATTTATGGTTTTTTTGTGGCTATAAAAGATGATTTCTTTGATGTTTTCATTGCTGGTTTTTTTGGGCTGTAATATCTGATTTTGTGGGTTGTGATTGTTTGTTTCTTGGTACTGTAAATGCTGGTCTTTTATGACTATTATTGCTGATTTTTGGGGCTGTAATTGCTGGTTTCTTTTCTACGTTATGAACTGTTGTCTAGAGTGTGTTTAATGTAAGCTCATTTATAGGGTATACATGATTGAGTGTCTAATTCTCATGTTTTACTGTCATATTTCTAGTGAATTAGACAGCAAGGCTAGTGATTTCCTCTGGTTTCCTCTTATTTGGTGCAGATTTGGAAGAGGAGGCAGAAATGCAGTTTTGGAGCCGGATTGGCCGCGGGATTGG
>NBIL01128282.1:0-13078 GCA_002752925.1 Viola pubescens var. scabriuscula | reverse complement strand
TCGACATCCTCAAAATTATTGTAGAAATCAGGTTGATTGACTTCATAATTGATTTCATCCATTTTAATTTGAGAGAAAGTTGAGAGAAAGATGAAGAGAATGTTGAGAGAAAGATGAAGAGAGATGAGCTGAAGATGGAGAGTGGGTGTCCGAATTTGAGAGAAGGTTGAGAAGAAGATGAAGAGAAGGTCGAGAAAAAGATGAAGAGAGATGAGCTGAAGATGGAGAGTGGGTGGCTAAAACGTCTGTCTTTTAAAGACAGAGGGAGTAGTTTCAAGCARACGACGAGTCGTATGGGTGGCAAAGTTGTAATTTTCGTCTGACAGAAGGCACAGGCGTCGAAGGCGTCAATTAATCGAAGGCAAGGACTTTTGGGCTAGGACGATAGATAAAGGATGACGGAGGGAGTATTAAAATTTTATTTATTTAAAAAACTTTTTAAAATAAATAATCATTTTTTGTTTTGTTTAAGAGAGTTTATTTATGACTATTAATAACCGTTTATACTAGAGTTGAACAAGATAAAAGAGGCGCTAAAAGCAGAGAGAAAAAACTGTCACTCACTAAAATACAATATAAAGTTGGAAAACATGGGCACAATCTATCCACATCCAATCCCAACCCTCCATTCCTTCAATCCAACGTTGCACAACGCCTCATATCCCAAACCATATCCATTTTAAACAAAATCCCCAATAAATCATCTTCCGCCTCCATTCTTCATTCAGTCTCTCCAGTCTCCACTCTCCACTCCTCCCACCAACAATGTCTTCCTCCGTCGTCTTCAAGTCCTTCACCGGACTTCGCCAAACCCATCAAAACCCACACAAATTCCACTCCCAAACACCCCCAATTTCTCCCACCCACCGTCGCACCCTCCAAATCACCGCCAGCAGGTCTAGCCCCAAGCTCCAGAACCGCAACCTCAGAGTCGCGGTCATCGGCGGAGGCCCCGCCGGTGGTGCTGCGGCTGAAACGCTTGCCAAGAGCGGGATAGAGACTTACTTGATTGAGCGCAAGATGGACAATTGCAAGCCATGTGGAGGGGCAATTCCCCTTTGTATGGTTGGGGAATTCGACCTACCACTAGACATAATTGACCGGAAAGTGACCAAGATGAAGATGATTTCTCCGTCTAACATTGCGGTGGACATTGGGCAAACCCTGAAGCCGCACGAGTATATTGGAATGGTGAGGCGTGAGGTGTTGGATGCTTACTTGAGAGAAAGAGCTGCTGAGAATGGGGCGAAAGTGATTAATGGCTTGTTCTTGAAAATGGATATGCCTAAGGGTAGAGGGAACGATTATGCGCCTTACGTTCTGCATTATACGGAGTATGATGGGAAGAAGGGTGGGATTGGAGAGAAGAAGACGATGGAGGTTGATGCTGTGATTGGTGCTGATGGGGCTAATTCGCGCGTCGCCAAGGCCATTGATGCTGGGGATTATGAGTATGCTATTGCTTTTCAGGTACACTAACTTTGGTTTTCATATGGTTCAGTACTTAATTGTGTTTGTCTTCCATGTATTTTGTGTGTTGTTCTTTATTGCTTGGGATTTCATGCTTTGGTTCTTTTTCTTGGTTCAGTACTTAATATGTAATATCCCAACAATTGTAAAGATGTTGAAATGTTAAGAGTGTTTTCAACAATATAGAATTTTGCTTGGCAGAAAGGAATTTTGTTAGCAGATTTCGTTTCGTTTCCAGGGTATCGTAATGAATCCTGCATCTTACAAGTAATATGTGAATTGCCAAGCTACCAATGTGTAAAATAAGTGACACCATTGTCTGGTGAAGTAAGGCTTGCCACATGCTTAAGGATTTGGAGTCTGCTTGAAAATTATTTGGGACATTCTTCTGAGAAAGAAGAGTCTTGATTGGGCGAAGGGTTACTTTATGTTGATGAGATCATGAATTCTAACTGTCATTTTGTTTGCAGGAGAGAGTTAAAATCCCAGATGACAAGATGGTGTATTACGAGAACCTTGCTGAGATGTATGTGGGCGATGATGTCTCGCCGGACTTCTACGGGTGGGTCTTCCCCAAATGTGACCATGTTGCAGTTGGAACTGGCACAGTGACTCACAAAGGTGACATCAAGAAGTTCCAGCTTGCCACAAGAAACAGGGCCAAAGACAAGATTCTTGGTGGTAAGATTATACGAGTGGAAGCGCACCCTATACCAGAACACCCCCGGCCTCGCAGATTGGCAGGGAGAGTAGCACTAGTTGGAGATGCAGCCGGTTATGTGACAAAATGCTCAGGCGAGGGGATCTACTTTGCAGCGAAGAGTGGAAGAATGTGTGCAGAGGCAATCGTTGAAGGGTCAGAGAATGGGAAGAGGATGGTGGATGAGAGTGACTTAAGGAAGTACTTGGAGAAATGGGACAAGACATACTGGCCGACGTACAAAGTATTGGATATTCTTCAGAAAGTTTTCTACAGGTCGAACCCAGCAAGAGAGGCATTCGTGGAGATGTGTGCGGATGAGTACGTGCAGAAGATGACTTTTGACAGTTATTTATACAAGCGGGTGGTGCCTGGGAATCCTTTGGATGATTTGAAATTGGCCGTGAATACCATTGGTAGCTTGGTGAGGGCTAACGCGCTTAGGAACGAGATGGACAAGCTTAGTGTATGAGAATCCATGTACTCAATTACCATTTACATGGAGGTTTTTCTCCCACTTGTATGAGAACAATGGTAGATTAATTCCTTCCTATGTGTAGTGGGTAAGAAAATATCCATGATTTCACAAAATCTATCTTATATATATATTCTTGATTAATGGATGATTTGAATGATAATTTCCATGTGAATACTATTCTGCGCTTGTGTTTGTTTGGTATCGCGAGATTTATTTTTTCTCGACTCGGACATGTTGTAATTACAAGAGAGTCTTGTGTGGTGGGCAAGTGACAACTCACGAGTGTAATTTGTTGCAGATTGCCTTGGGCCATTTATAAAAGAATCAACGTGTGAGTCATTCTACATCATTTTTTTTCCAGAACTAAAATATGTAATCTTGACCTTTGGGAGGTGTACAAGAGTCGGGGAACTTTGTAAGTTTTAAGTGGACTTGATGATTTGTATTTAAATAGTTAATTATTATTATTAGAAATTTGTCCTCCTATGTTAGATTACCAATTTAGGCACAAAAATGTAGCCCTCCTGTTGCATGCTTGTTTTAGGCCAAAATTGTCAAAGTAGCTACACACAAGTGGAGGTAATCCTGTGTGGTTTGAAACAGGTGGAACTATGTGGGATGTGATGAGAAACCTTTTTTCTTTTGTTGACTCTTGAGCGGTCAGGATTAGCCGAAGAAGTCGGCGGTTTCTTCGGTGCACTGAAAGAAAATAGAAAACCTCTTTTTCCAGTTTTTTAATTTTTATGCGAAGAAAGAGAGGGAAGAGAGTATAAATAAAGAGCAGAGAGTAGGTGTCGAAGAAAAAGCAGTGATTGGTACTAGGCGTCTAGGCCCATTGGCGGAGATACCAACTCCCTCACCAACCCATAAAACCCCAAAAATATCAAAACCTCCTCCTCCCCTCCTCCTCACGCCTAAAACCCAAACTTCACTCTCTCTTTTCCTTTCCATTTCCACACTTTCTACATCCTTTTCTTCCATTACATCGCCTCATTTCTTAAAGGTACGTTCTTTTACCTCTTCCCCTCTTATTTCTGTGTCTTTTAGATCTATGAAGGCCTTTGCTTTATGTGTTTTGAGCTGCCATTTCAATTGGTTTTACTCGTCTGAGGAATAGCTTAATCTGGGTTCTCTGGGTTAGATCTGATTTAGTTGTCCGTTTGTTTCTTCTTTTGTTTCTGCTTTTGGGATTTCTTTGATTTGCATGATTTGAACTATCCATGTGTTTGAATATAATGAAGGGTCCTTCCGATGGTTGTGTGATAGTGTTGTCCATGAAAGTATATAGTTTGCTTGGGCTAATGAATAGGAGATGCACTTAGTGTTCCAGTTTTACCATCTGGGTGGATTTTAGTTGCCTTTGTTCATGCTACTACTACACTGCTGTTCTTTTATCAATTTCTCTCAGTTTGCAGATTCAAGTTTTAAGCTGCGAATTGAGGCTACTATGTTGTTTCTTCCCTTTTTGTCTTACATTCTGTTCTTTTTTTTTTATTGAATTACAGTGTTTGTGGTTCTTGAAGAGTCGAAATAGTATCGTGGAATATTCATATAAGATGGATTCTCTTGCTTGAGGTTGCCAAATTTGAATCTCATGTTAGTTTAGCTCTTAGGTTTGTCTGATATTTTCGCCAAATTCACTAATTTGCTGTCATCATAATTTTAATCACCTAGTTGAAAGTATTGACAATCTTTTCACCTATATTTGCTTGAAGGAATAGGCTTTGGATTAAAGCAGCTTTGATCTTCATCTTTAATCTAAATATTGCATGCAACTATACATAATTGTTTCTAACCGACCAGCATACAATTATGACTGATGCCCCGGAATGTAAATAGAAAAGAAAGACGCCAATAGTGAAAAAAGGAGCTAATATTATTCAACTCATTGCTTCTAGGTTCTAATTGTTCTCAGTAGTACTTATTCTTTTGGTTTTAAGGTTATGCTACATCCAAAATTTAGTTTAGAGTTAGAGAAAGGCTGATTAGTAAACTAACTGCATAGTTGTTATGGGGAGAAAACTGAACCCATGAAAACAAATTTAAGAGTGAGTTTCTGAAATTTGATTTTCTGATGAAGCTTCTGGCATACTTAGTTGCTTTGTCATCATGCTTCTGCATGCTCATTCCAATGAAGTAGCATTTGTGGGATATGTGAATCTTGAATTTTCTTTATAATCTGTTAATTGGCTAAATTTTTTGGAGGTCATCTCATTTATGGACTGAGATTATGTCAATTAACTAAACCCTTTGACTTTTTTTTCCACATTCACAGATATTCTAGATGGCAGCAATGTCAGCAGCTACCTTTTCAGTTGGATCAACTGTATCCTTTGGTGCCCAAGTAAGCCAACTTTCACAATCAAAGCTGGCAGCTGCAAGGTTCAACTCCCCAAACTCATTCGTCAGCTTCAGCGGTCTCAAGGCAGCAACATCTGTGAGTTGTGGATCAGATTCATCCTTCTTTGCCAAGGACAGTTGTGCAGCCCTTCGGCGTTCTATGGTGCCAAAAGCCCAAAAATCGAGTGAAAGTTCACAGTATCATCTGAACCCTCAGGCTTCTTACAAGGTTGCAGTTCTCGGAGCTGCTGGTGGGATAGGTCAACCCTTGGCACTTCTCATCAAGATGTCTCCATTGGTTTCACACCTGCACCTCTATGATATCGCAAATGTCAAGGGAGTTGCTGCTGATCTTAGCCACTGCAACACTCCCTCACAGGTTCTGGATTTCACTGGAGCTTCTGAATTAGCCAGCTGTCTAAAAGGTGTAGATGTTGTTGTCATACCTGCTGGAGTTCCAAGAAAGCCTGGAATGACCCGAGATGACCTTTTCAATATTAATGCTGGCATAGTGAAGACCTTGGTTGAGGCAGTTGCTGATAACTGTCCTGATGCTTTCATCCACATTATCAGCAATCCTGTCAACTCTACAGTGCCAATTGCCGCGGAAGTTTTGAAGCAGAAGGGTGTCTATGATCCAAAGAAGCTCTTTGGTGTTACTACACTTGATGTTGTAAGGGCAAACACGTTTGTTGCTCAAAAGAAGAACCTCAAGCTCATTGACGTGGATGTCCCTGTTGTGGGAGGACACGCTGGGGTCACCATTCTCCCCCTCCTATCCAAGACAAAACCCTCTGTTAGCTTCAGTGATAAGGAGGTGCAGGAGCTAACTGTAAGGATCCAGAATGCAGGGACAGAAGTTGTGGAGGCCAAGGCTGGTGCAGGATCTGCTACACTTTCAATGGCATATGCAGCTGCTAGATTTGTCGAGTCTTCTCTTCGTGCCCTTGATGGAGATAGTGATGTCTACGAATGCTCGTTTGTGCAGTCAGATCTCACTGAGCTTCCATTTTTTGCATCAAGGATAAAACTTGGAAGGAAGGGGCTTGAAGCCATTATCTCATCTGACCTTCAAGGGCTGACCGAGTATGAGCAGGAGGCCCTGGAAGCTCTCAAGCCTGAACTGAAGTCCAGCATCGAGAAGGGTGTAGCATTTGCCCAGAAGCAACCGGTGGCTGCTTAGACTGAGTGAATTTGGTACTCAAATCCCGCCCTAACTGAAGTGAAATGCGGGTATTAGTGAGGTTTAGCAAAGCTGATAATTTTTACTGTGATTCACCTTCTCATCGGCACTTTCAGTTTTGTAGAATTTTTCCTTTTTTCTTTCTTTCTGGTGTCAAAGTTCTTCCATGACGAGATTTTTGGAGTGGTTATGACAGTGTTGTAGAATCCGAAGTTATAGTCATATTACGAAAGAGCATGTAATTGCTGGTTTTTATGGAATAAAGTGGCTGGTGTGTCTGGTGAACTGCATTGCCTAAAAAAGTTTATAATTTTAATTGGTCCGTTCTTATTTGCTAACTGTTATTTTATGGTCAAATTTTGAGAAGTCTCAACTTTTACTGAGTTTCTTCTGCAGTTTTAGGCAAGATTAGTTCTGAAAATTAACATTTGCCTTTTACGTCAAATAAATTGGAAACACAGGAATGATTTTGCCTGCAACTCCTGCTAGCCCTTTTGTTAATAGTACAAATTTGACATAAATCAGACGCCATATTATAAATCAGGAGAAAAAGAAAAAGAGTTCCGTTTATCTGCGTTTTTCATCTCCCAAATGAATATGCAGCTGCCTGACTTTGCATATAAAAAACTAACACACCAAGTCCACGGCTCTGTTTATAATCAAATGCCACGACGACGGTTCCTCGATTGTACTTTATATCTTTTACTCCTCACCAGGTGCTGACGATCGATGAAGCATGAGATGGCAGGCAGCTTCTGATGCCTAATTTCCCGCCCATGGTATGGAGATCAAAGATGAGCTACTACAGTAACCATCTCGTAACAGGATGAAGAAACCTCCAGTCAATACCCCATTCTAAATTTTGTGCGCATGAGGCTCGTAGAAAGAAGGGTTAAACCCACCAAGTAGATGACTTGCAGCAGCATGCTGTCCAGGTCAAATGCAAAACACCACCAGTTCAACAATCGCATTCTAACAACACAAGGATACAGGAAACAGAGGACAAAACTGAAATACCATATGAACAGCAAGAATGGAAGGCACTCTCTTTAGCACTTCACTTTTGATATGCAACTCCCCACAATTCTGTTCTCGTTAATACAGTTCCACAATGTTATCCGAAAGCAATCCTACGCCAACGATTCCACCGTAGAAGCTTTTTCTTGTGTTGGGCTCATGATCAGTGCAAAGGATCCAAAATCTTCCTCTGCCACATGACCCTCACATTAGCTGGAAATATTTCCAGCTCCCCCAATGCTTGAGGTGTTTTATCCAACCTCAGACAATCATATAACAGCACCACTATTCTGTCTCCACAACAATTATAACTTACCAATAGTCATTGCAGGAGCAGCGTCCCTCACGAAAATGATGAAACCGAGTACGATCTCTAATTACAACTTCTCGATTATAAACCCCTGAAAGAACCTTAGCAAAATTGTGGCAATCAACACAGATGCGGAGATTCTTTGCAATTCTGATTGTTGTCCCAGGTGGTGTTGCAAGAACACCGAAAGCAATAGCCAATTTCTCACTATGGTAGGAGAGTGCATACCTCTTTTCTTCTGCCTCCAAGTTGTGCAACTCGGATGTTACCTCAGCAACATAGCCAGCAATATTCAGCTGCTTATTAATCTCATGCAGCATCTCATAGACCTCATCATTCCGTGGATGGGAAACATCATCCGCAACAAATTCATGCACCTCACCTTTCAATTCAATTGAACTACAGCCAGGTGTGGTTTGTATCCCTCTCTCCTTCATAAACTTTCTCAGTTCTGTAACCTTCTCCCAGTTGCCAATGGAAGAATATATGTTCAGCAATAAAACATAATCCCCAGCTTCTTGAGCCTTAAGTTCAATCAAATGGCTTATCACACGCTCTCCAAGTGTAACGTGGCGATGAATTCTACAAGCCCCAAGCAAAGTCCTCCAAATTGTTGAATCTGGCTTGATCCCCATTGACAATATAAGCTGATATGCCCGATCAAGCTGACCAGCACGACCCAAAAGATCAACCGCGCATCCATAATGATGAATATTAGGAACAATACAAAAGTCATTTTTCATCTTCTCCAAAATCATCATTCCCTCTTCAACCAACCCGCAATGACTACAAGCTGAAAGAAGTCCTGTAAAAGTCTGACCATCAGGTAAAATGCCCATTCTTTGCATCTCTTTAAACGCTTCAATGGCTTCTCTGCCATAACCATTCATTGCAAAACCAGAAATCATGGCGCTCCACGTAACTACATTCTTACTAGACATACCCTTAAACACACCATAAGCCTTGTCCAAACACCCACATTTCGAATACATCACAATTAGTGAATTACACAGCTTCATAGCACCGCCGAATCCACGCTCCACAACATAACCATGAACCTTTTCTCCAAATTCCAACGCACCCAAATTCGTACAAGCTTGTATCACAAGCAAGCATGTAACATCATCTGGTTCACACGTCAACTCCCCACTAACCAACCCATCAAATAAACCCAAAATACCTCTTGTCCGGTGATTACGCAAAAAACTAGAAATCAAAACATTCCAAGAAACAACATCTCTTCTAGGCATTTCTTCAAACACTTTGCACACTTCGCCCCCCCTCTCGCAGACGGAGTATAAATCCATCAAACTCGTGAGCAATAAGCAATCTGACAGAAACCCTCTTCGTAAAATCAAGGAATGGAGCTGAAACCCACCAAATAAATAGAGAATTTTGATAAAACACTTGATAAGAAAAGTTAAAGTTACAGCGTTTGGGTGTAGCCCTTTACGGCACATTTCTTGGAACAAAGAGAATCCATGGAAGGATGCACTGTCGGAGATGGAGTAAGCTCTTATTAATGTGTTGTAGTGAAATAGAGATGGGTTCTTGATTTGAGAGAAGAATTGGCGGGAGAAGGTGAGGTCTTGGAATGGAGGGAGGGATATGCGGGATAAGAAAGGGAGGGAAATGGAAGGGTTTTGCAGGAGCGAAGTGAGGATTAGGTGGGCATTGATTTGGAGGAAGTGGGGTTTAGAAGTGCATGATTTGATGAGGGGAATCAACTGATGTTGGCCTCTTTGTGAGATTTTAATCATTTTTGGCTCTTGTTCTGCTTTGCCTCCTCCTTTCAAAACAATCGCTTCCGTTTTAATTGGAATTTTGCTTATTAGTTTTTTTAGTAATTTTAGTCTCTTCCTGCTTTCGTCAAATTCAAAAACCTCCTCGAACTAACCTTATTTATTTATTGCCCCCCAAAATAATATTTTTCATTCTTTTAGTTATTAAAAAATATTTCCCTTAACCATATGGAAGTCTGGTTGTGCGGCTGATATGATGATGTGAACACAAGTAATTTATGAAACCTAATATTCTAATTATTAATTTCATTTCTTTTTCTTTTTCACTAATTAATAGTTTTTGGATTCCCAAATTTTAGTAATTACTAATATTTCGGAAGAGTTTTTTCAGATATATCCCGTTTAGTTAAATTTATGTGTTCGTAAAAAACATCCGATCAAACTTCTAAATAATTAATTTAATCCCCGTGTTTATAAAAAGATTCAATTGACCATATATTTATGGAATTTTATATTTTATAATTTTTTTAGTTTAGTCTACGTATTCACGAAAGATTTGCAATTAAATCAAGACTCACAACGTGGGGACTAAATATTCGTAAAAGATTTACAATGAACCTCTAAATACTTAATTTAATCACGTGTTTGTAATATACTCTATATTACGTAATAATTATATTATTGTAAAAACACAATAACTATATTATTGTAAATAGTAACTACATTACTTATTTAAAATTAATATTCGACATATTATACCTATTAAAAAAATTATGATAAGATAATAATCGAACGAGATTATACACACAAAAAAAAATTAAGAGGCACAAAGTGGGACAAATATGCTAGTAATAACGTAAAAACATGAAAAAGAAGTCGGATCAAAAAATTGTTCTCCAACTAAAACTAGAAGCTTATATTAAAAGAATAAAACAAAAAACTAGATTAGCCATCTGATTGGAATTCTAAATTTATACTGAAAGCAAGAAAAATTAAAAGTAGCATCAATTCCAAAAGACAACACTAAAAGAGCGTTTAGCAATTAGCAATTAGCACATCCTGTGTATCCAAAATATACATGCCTGGTAATGCATGGTTGCTAGCTAGCTAGCATGTAAATTCCACACAAACAAAAAAACCCAGGCTTCTGTGACTAGCTCTATCAAAAGGCATATCATAATAAACCACAAAACTAATCACAACTGAGGAGATGATGAGTCCATCAAGAGGAATTTGACTTCCTCATCTTCTTCTTGCTCCAATATCTCATCATCATGATAATCATCATACATAGCTTGCAATGCCCTAACTTGCATGCAATCACCAAAAGAAGAAGAAGCAGCTCCCATATCCTTGATGCTCATAACCCTCCTCTTCTTGTAATTTGCCTTGAAACAAGCCTGCCTTAGCCTCTTAGTCTGTCTTCCAAGTGGCTTATCCGGCCATCGCTCAACTTCCTTCTTCTCCCTCTCCAGTATCTCAATTGCATACCTATACTTCCTCTTCTTCTCCTCTCCCACCACCCTCTCCGACTCCTACATTTACAAGAATACACAACAATAAATCAACACAAAATTAAGCATATTAACTACAATATTAGCTAGGGAGAGCTTTGCTCGAGTCCAGATTAGTCGACGACTCATAAAATGTACTACTACCTTGAGGCTGTTGATTAAGGTCTGCAAGCTCATGAGCTTCCGATGAGGCCATCTTCTTATACCCAATTCTCTGCATCTTTTCTTGAGAAGAGTGAGGCCAACATTCATTTCTTTAGCAGCTTGGGTTATTGGCATGTAAAAATGCTGAGATATGAGTTCAAATGATAACATGCTAGACTTGATCAACTTCTCCTGATCCACAACAACATCAACTGATGATAATCTGCTACTTTCTTCATCATCAGAATAATTAAGATCATCACCAACAGTACCGTCAAATTTGATCATCTCATGATTCTCAATAACATCAGTAGTAATAGTAGTGGTAGTAATTGTGTTGTGATCTTGATCAGTTAGAAGCAGGGGATTGTTGGTGTGAAATAACGGGCGGAGCTCGTCAAAGAAACAAGTCCCACTCTCATGGGAAAGATTGCAACCAGTACACTTCTCAGAAACTAATCAATGAGAGAGAGAAACGAGAATGAGGCAGAAATTGAAGAAATCAAAAAACCCATTTCATAAAAACTTACAATAATTACCTCGTTGCTTCAGTACAATGTCTAGAGAATCATAGAGGAAAAGGTCTCTGCGGTCATGAATCCCCATGTAATTAGGAAAAGGAGAATACTCATCCTCAAAAGCACCCATAACTTCAGAATTTAATTGATAATCCACGATTGCAGAAGACACAAACCCATTTCCACTGCAAAAAAAAGTTTGTTACTACACTTTGTACTTGCTAAAAACAATATAGTTAAGAACAAATATAGCAAAGGACCCATTTGGGAAACTTACCTAATAACATCATGATTTGATGGGTACTGCTGATATTGAGATGGAAAAGCAACCAGCTGCTGTTCTTGTTTTGGTTCAACGGCAGCCATTTTTAATGTTATGTGGAGAAGAGAGGAGAGGAGGAATTTTACATTTGATGGAGTGGTAGTGAGGAAGGGGATGGGTCATGGAGGGAAGTTTATATATCATGACTCTTGAGTCGTAATTTAATTTAATTGATTATGATATAATATAACTGCCCAATCCATGAATCATCACCTATTTATTGGTTCCTGTGTGTGTGCGCTTGTGAGAGTTACGATATAAATCTCAATGAGTGCCTTAATTCTTCCTTGTAATTGCTGATTATGGATCATGTACTACTCCATAAAACTAGTCATTATCATTCATAATTATCTCTTCACCCACTCTAATTATAGTATGATCAAACCCCCTTTTAATCGGTTTGTTTACGGTTTGTTTTTTATCATATTTTATATTTTTAGAACCGGACTAAACTGAAAAAAAATAAGAACGCAGTATATTGAATGTTATTTTACTAATTAACAACGTTGAAAATAAAAAAAATGAACATATAAAAAGAAAAAAAGAAAATATAACCAAATTTACAACTAATACTGATGGTGGAATTGCATTAATTAGAAGCCTAAAAGTCTATCAAGGTTCCGCGTGGTATAATAATCTAAAGTCATCTTCGATCTCCTTTCCTCTAATCTATGCAAGTAATTATTTTTGTTAGAATCTAAGGCCATCAGTATTAGTACAAGTTTAACGTAAATTAGCTCTAATACTAGATAACGTCTATTAATTAATTAATTGCATCATGCAAAAAGTTTCGTTGGTGGCGAATGAAGATGATAAATTCCAAGATCGAGTTCTCTTTTTTCGCACTGTATATGTAGTATATATGATTATATGTGCATGGATCCGGTTATTGGATGTTTGATTCTAACAAGGACAGGCTACGTGCCTACATTAAGCGTGAGAAACTATCCTATCTTTACCTTATAAGGCACTAACAAAAATCTTAAAAGTGCTTTTTTCCCATCATTAAGCATATTGACACAAGGCAAAATGATTACTTCCAGCCACCCTTATTGATCTTGTTTAATAATTACACTTCGATAATCCCAAACCCCAGCCAGATAATTAGATAATTAGATAATTACCCTTTAGATAACTATAGTAAATTAGTAATTATCATAATCTAAGCGTACTCGTTAATCCTTATGACTAATCGTAAATTCATGCTAGCATCGATAGGATAAAGTACTCTTCATTCATAAAAAATGTCATTTTAACTATAAGTAGATTGGGGCATTTATAGATATATATATATATATATATGATATAGTAATTAGCTAGCAGGGGAGTTACACTTTGTG
>NBIL01128274.1:0-34019 GCA_002752925.1 Viola pubescens var. scabriuscula | reverse complement strand
TAGCCGGAGGGAGTAGATTGGATAATCAGAAAGTATTAAAATCACACTTTTTTAAATATCCATTGAGTTCAACTAGATATTTCCCAAGTATTAAAAAAGAAGAAGACATTTTTAATAAGAATTGTATTTCATGTATGAAAAGATTAAAAGATTTTTTTTAATTTGTATGTATAAATTCCGAAATGGGTAAGCTGTGTTGTAGAGTGGTTGGGCGGTTGGGCCTCGAATATAAGGTCCACTGCCGGCCCCGGTACGTGTGAGGTCCATCCACAATGGAGATGAGGGATTTAATGTTAGGCTGTTACTTACCAAACTATTACCATTGTTAATCAAATTATTAAAATGTTAAAGTTAAATTATAAAATTACATTAACGCCCGTGGAAGTATACAGATTTCATTTAGTTTTTCTATTAGTTAAAAAGAAATGAAATATTTTCTCATACTTTTGGTAATTTCAGAAGTTTGGTACTCCCTCCACTTTTAATTAAATATTTGATCTTATTTTATTCCACGTTATTTTCACTCAAATTATCACACCATCATCAAATTGGGTTGATATAGAAGGGTTAATTTATCATTTGCACAAAATATATGCTCCGGAAAATATAAAATGACAAGAGAAGATGAACCAGAAAATCCGTAGGAAGACGACAATTATTAAAAAATGGAAGGAGTACTAATTATTATTAAATACAAGAATGAATTAAACAAAGATGTACAAATAAAGGGGGTAATATTGACTTTTATCTAACACAATGAACTATAATAAAATTTGGGACAAATAGGAAGAGCAGATGGGTTGAACGAAAAGAGCACCTACTAAACCACATTAAATTAATTTAATTGCACATTTGGTATGTGTTAGATAGATAATAGTTAAAAAATGAAAGAATTGATGGTATAAAAGGAAGAAAAAAAGAGAGTTAATCCATTGTGTTTCAATTTAAATCTACCAAATCCCAGCAGTAAGAAAATAAAAACCCCAAAGTAAAAAAACAAATCAGGAGCAAGAATCCATCTTTTTTCCCCGTTTTAGAATGTGTTTGTTGGCAATGCCAATCTTAAAAAGGAAAAAATAAGTTAATAACAAACCAAAGGGTAAATATACTAAGGGTAAGACTGTCATTCAAATCGTGGCACGTCTCGTAATTACTTTATAAACTGAGGGGCAACTGTCTAACCTAACCTCTATAAATGAAGAGCAACCCCATCGTTTTTTCATTCTCCTCACCTCTCCCAAAATTTCCTTCTCTCCCCTTCTCTCTCTATTCTCTCCCCTCTCTGTATATTTCTCATTTCTTGCACTTTAGTCCCTCCATTTTCTGTATCAGTGCCTAATCCTCCACCAATTAAAATTTTCCAGATTCTCACCCTTACTTTTCTGATCCCCTTTTTATTTTTATTTTTATTTTTAAATCCCTCAATCTCCTTTTTTTTATTTTACCTTAACTTCTTAACCTGTTTTTACTGTTGTGTGGACATCATTTTTTTACTTCCTTAGTGTTTTTACCAAACAGCCCTTCATTGTTTTTTCTTGAAAAGAAGGCAAAAGGGGGCAGTTATTTAGTGTTATTTATTTATTTATTTGCTGTTTCTCTAAATTCCTTCCCTCTTTTCTTGCTGACGTGGCATGCATCCAAACGGCAGTGATGAATACCAAAACGATGCGTTTACCCCCTCGTCGTGTTTTGACGTCAAACAAGCGCAAAGAAAGAGAAGGCCCTCTTCCTCCTCCTCTCGATACCCTTAAACCGTCGACACCAACTCCACAACAAATTACGAAACTGCCCAAGCTGCCGGCTCATGTTCAAGCCGCCGTCTCGGTCAAGCCAGATGAGCCGCCGTCTAGCCATCTGTTAGCGGGCTATTTAGCCCACGAGTTCCTCATCAAGGGCACGCTTTTCGGCCAGCCGTTTGATCCGGCTCGAGCCGAGTCCCCGCCAGTGTCTGGAGCCGAGCCGCGCAACAAGAAGCTCAAGCCGACACAGAAAGAATCGGGAGCCGTGAGCCATCATCAAAGGTACGTGCAGGTGTCAAGTCTGCTGAAGATAGATGGGACCCACTTGCCAGGCGTTTTCAATCCCACCCAGCTCTCTCGTCTTCTACAGATGTGAAGTGGTGCGACGCGGGTGTAGGATGACCGGGTGCACCCTCAACGCGTGGAGCAAGACAATTGGCTCCCCATTTGCTTCCACCCTAGAACATCAAATTTGGGCAAAAATTGAGAGGAAAAAAAAAGGAGAAAACCCATTTCTCTTTTTTTCTCTTTAGATTTTCATTTGAATTGGTAGCTAGCTAGGAAACAGATAGCGGTGGGATTTTGTTGTTGATGTTGTATATGTATGCATGAGGCATGCATTTTATGTAGATCTGATCCTTTTAGTGTATAAATAAATATGATGAAAATGAAGGAAAATTGTCTACTGTCTAATTTGTTGTTATGAATCAAATTCAAATTGCTATCTTTCTGCTTCTGGGTTTATGGTTTCTCTCCATTTCGTGCAGATAATGGATATTAATTTCATACCATCCTGAGTATAATGTTGAAATTTACTCTCTTTTTATTTTATCCCCTTTTTTTGTGTAGGGAATAAACCATGCGGCCTTACTTGATCACTAAAATTGGATCAGCAAATTGACTTGTTTGTCCCACGATCTTTGTTTTTGATAATACAAACAAAGCATTGAAGGGTATTTTTGACCTTTCGTCACTAGCAAGGGTCCGATAATGTATCTCCCGTTATGTATCCCCACTAGTGATCAAGACTGTATATACGGGCTCTGTCAGGTACATATGCTAGTATATAATATACTAGAGAAACTATCGGGTAAAGGAACATGTATCGGTAATGACTATCCAAGCAACACGTTTCCCGGTAACCCATGGGGCGAGGCTATAAATACCTCCCATCTCCCTTTCATGAGGGGACGGACACACACGCGCGTACAAAAACTCTACCCACACAGCTACCTACCTAAACCCGATAGATTTCTCATACAATTTATTCTCATCATGTTTACTGATTTGATCGTCGGAACTTTTACGTCGGGACCTTACACAACTACCTACCTAAACCCAATAGATTTCTCATATAATTTATTCTCATCATGTTTACTAATTTGATCGTCGGAGCCTTTACGTCGGGACCCCTCCGGCGCTTTGCATGTGGCGTAGGAACAGCGAAACAGTCCACGTCAGCACGCCATATTACAAAATCGCTCTCACCCCGGTTCGAGGACTAACAGTTTTCAAAATTTAATTTCTGCTCCTCCATGCAATCTGGCGAGTATTGTTAGGTCCAGGAAAAGAAAAAACGACCCTTTCACCAAATATTTAAGCTCAAAGTTGTGAACAAATTGGGAGCTCCCGTTTGAGAAGTCCTTACTTTTTGAAATTTGAATTCTCTAGATGATTTCACCACTTTTAATCATCCACCTTTGCAATCTATCACTGGTTTTGATTTAGATGGGTTTGAAATTGTTTTTTTTTAAAGGAGGTTACTGAAATTGTTATTCCTTTTCAAGAAAGAATATAAGTATTGTGCAAAATAAAAGAAATTATAAAATTTCTTATTTTGCGCATGTTTTAAATACCCTAAACTGCTATTAATTGTTTATTTATTCAATAAAGTAATCGAATTATCAGGCAATTTCGACAAAAAAAAGAAAAAGAAAATATTAACAAATCAATTTGCAACTTCTTAAAATATATAAAACACCAAAAATAAATAAATAAAACACATCAATTAATTAATAAAATAAAAATATAGTACACATTAAAGGGTTTCATTTATCGGAAAAAAGTTTCTTTAAAGTCAGAAATACAATAATTAGGAAGAAAAAATATAATTATAATTAATAACTCGAAAATTATAACCATAAATATAAAAAATGTTGGGGAGGAAAATGTAATAAGACTTGCTTAAAAACCAAAGGGCTTCCATTTACCTATTTCCTCTTGCGCCCCGATCAGTCACTTTTTGATTCCGGCAACCCCCTCTCTTTACCACTTCCGTATCTAGGGTTTCGCGGCAGTTGTTCGCCAACAGAATAGACACCAATGAGAGGATTGTTAAACAAACTGGTTTCTCGCTCCCTCGCCGTCGGCGGCAAATGGCAGCAGCAGCAGCTCCGCCGGCTCAATATCCACGAGTATCAGGTACCCTACCTCGCCTCGTTCTCTCTTCCTCTCCCTTACTTGTGCTGTTATGTGTCTCCTTTTACTATACGATGTGTATATTTGTCCGCGTTTGGATCCGTGTATTTTGGATTGTCTATTTTGGTTATTCAGTAGACTGAAGAGAAAATGCATTTTGCCTCTGATAGGGTGCTGATTTGATGGGCAAATATGGGATCAATGTGCCGAAAGGAGTGGCCGTTTCAACTCTTGATGAGGTTAAGAAGGCAATTCAAGATGTCTTCCCCAACGAAAAGGAGGTAGGTGTTTTCTGTTTGGTTTCTGAGAATGGTTGGAATTAAGGGGCAAATAATGTAAATATAGTTAGTAAGTTGAGTAATTGTTCTGGAATGAGCTGACTAGTTTCTGGGTTCTTAGGTTGGAAATGATACAGGTTTAACGTTTCAGGGTATAGTTTTTATGAACTAATTGATGCTGCCATTGTACTTTGGTGCAGTTGGTGGTTAAGAGTCAAGTTCTGGCTGGTGGACGAGGCTTAGGGACATTTCAAAATGGTTTCAAGGGTGGAGTTCACATTGTTCCTGCTGACAAGGTTGAAGAAACTGCTGGTAATGGAGATTGGCTCCTGTTTCTGAACAAGCATTTGATTTAAAGTCCTCTTTATTTGGGTCATTTTGATTCTGGTTTTGTTTATATTTGGTAGTATTTGCTATTTTCGTGTGGACAAATGATAGGCTTCAGTTCCGTCCTCACCTTTCTGCTTATGATGATTTGTGACCCTTTGGCAAATCCAAATTAATCAGCAGATCTCCTTACTATCAATATATCCTTTTAGTTTAGGGATCAGGATCATTCCTTTCTGGGACGTGGGATACATTTTTCATGATAATAGCCCCACCCTAGTTAGTATGACATTGATCCTCTGTTTTTTCTTCTAGCTATTGCTTGTTGGTCGAGGTTTTCTTCTGATTGGTTTTGAAATCAGGCCAAGTTCTCAAAAAATTTACGCAGCCTAAACTGAAAATGGTCATGTGCCTCTGCTTGCTTGGTATTTTTAACAGTTGGTGCTTGCTGTAGTTTTCCTTCTTTTCATCAGCAGCATCTTTTTACATTTTGATTATCTGAGATTTTGATAGATGCTGATGTGTTTAATACTACTAAGAACTTTGTGAACTTTCTACTATAATTTGTCTTCTAATTCCATTGTAAATTTCTTCCGCGTGCAGAGAAGATGCTTGGTCAGATACTTGTTACCAAACAAACTGGTTCACAAGGCAAAATTGTCAGCAAGGTTTGGCTTCAATGAATAAATTAGGGTTTTTTTTTTATATTAATAGAATCTTGAATGATTATTATGTGACTATGCCTTCTTGTAGATTTGGAAATAGCTTCAATTTTCTAGTTGCAAGCATGCCATCATTGTTTATAACTTGACAATCTAAGTAAACGTCTTCTTTAGTCATTTTCTTCTTCTTTCGGCAGGTATATTTGTGCAAGAAGTTATCACTGGTGAATGAGATGTACTTTGCTATCATGCTTGATCGAACTACTGCCGGACCAGTATGTTTTACTTTCTGGGATGATCTGTTTCTTTTTTTCCCTTTCTAGTTTTAACGTCTATCAGTGTGTTTGTCCTTGTATGTAATGGTTTAGTGGATGTCATTTATGCACGTATTGTATCCTGCTTTTCCAGCTTATTATTGCCTGTAAGAAAGGAGGAACAAGCATTGAAGACCTTGCAGAAAAATTCCCTGACTTGATTATTAAGGTATGCTGCTCGTCTTAAATGCTCATCAGCTTTTGTTGCATGAAGCTGATGCAGTCTCTTTCCTTCCTATTAATGCTATACTGTTTCACACTGATACATGGGTTGTTTTCGGTAGGTTCCTATTGATGTATTTGAAGGAATTACTGATGAAGATGCTGCGAAAGTTGTTGATGGCTTGGCTCCAAAGGTGGCAGATAGAAAGGAATCTATTGAGCAAGTGAAGAAATTATATAAACTCTTTTGCGAGTCTGATTGCACCCTGTTGGAAGTGAGCATGCGCTTCTTCTTAATGGCGTGCTATTGCTATATGTTACGTGCTGCTTCATGTGTATTATATTATTGTATACTTATTGGTTTTCTTCACAGATCAATCCCATGGCAGAGACTTCTGATAATCAGTTGGTGGCTGCTGATGCTAAGTTGAACTTTGATGATAATGCTGCATACCGTCAGAAAGAGATTTTTACTCTCCGTGATCCATCACAGGAAGATCCTCGAGAGGTTTGGTTCAGTTATTTGATTAGTAGCATGTGCACCATAGGAGTCTGTTATATGAAGAGTTTTGTCCTATCAATCATAGTTTTTTTGGCAGAGGTGGTTGATTTAGCATGCGTTTATTCAGAGTGGGGTTCCTATCTCATGTATATGAACAGTTATAATATACACTAATGCTTGTACTTTAAGTTCCACTAGTGGCAATTAAGTAGTTTATTAACCATTATAATAAACACCATTGCTGTGCTTCAAATTCCACTAGGCAGTGGCGGTTAATTAATTTATTAACTATTTTTTATGCTTTTTATTTCGTAGGTGGCCGCTGCCAAGGCAGATTTGAATTATATTGGTTTGGATGGGGAAATTGGTTGCATGGTGAATGGAGCAGGACTAGCAATGGCTACAATGGATATAATTAAATTGCATGGGGGAACTCCAGCTAATTTTCTAGATGTAGGTGGGAATGCTTCTGAAACCCAGGTAATGGTGATTTTGTAAAATTATGCTCTGACTGCTTCTGTTATTCCGTTTTCATGTCTCTTCCTTTTCCATTTGATTGGGTCTATGTGTTTGTAAATGTACCTGCATAATTTTTCATCGTGCATGATTTTTAATTTTTGCCTCCCATTGTGCATAATGTTTTATTTCTGACGCAGGTGGTTGAGGCATTCAAGATATTGACATCTGATGACAAAGTAAAGGCAATATTGGTTAACATATTTGGAGGGATAATGAAATGTGATGTGATAGCAAGTGGAATTGTCAATGCTGCTAAACATGTAAGGTTTTCCTATACTGGTTCCCTGGTTTATCCCCTAGATTTCCTTTTAGTTTGTAGCATCACTAAAGAAAGTTCAAGTATCAGTTCAAAAGTTGCTATAGGAGGGGAAAGCATTCGACTTACCCTTAAACATTTCTGTGAACTGTGGTAATTAGGCAAAATTACCGGCAAAAAGAAATGAAACCTGTATTTGTTCCTTGTGACTTTTAATTTTACAGCCGTTTATTGGTAATGTTGGTGTATATTTTTGGTTATGAGGGATGTTTTCTTTTTCCGTTGTCCTTTAGGTTTCTCTAAAAGTTCCAGTGGTGGTTCGTCTTGAAGGCACAAATGTGGAGCAAGGAAAGAGAATTTTGAAGGTATGATATGTCCGAGTCTATACTATTTCAATGCTACTGGCTGCATCGATATTTTAATGAAATAGAACCCCCGTGCTTAGTGGACCTCATAGTTGCCTTTGGAAAGATTCAATGTTGTCTTGATGTTCGTCGTTGTATTTTCTGCAGGAAAGTGGAATGGCGCTAATCACAGCAGAAGACTTGGATGATGCTGCGGAGAAGGCAGTAAAAGCTTTGAACAAGTGAAGAGCCAAATGACCACCGTAGTGTTTCTTGAATATTGAAACCCTGGCCGATTTTTGGTGAATCAAGTCGTATTGAATGCTGACAATAATATACCAGGGACAAGGGCTAGTACCCTTAGATTTTTTTACACATTTTAACTGTTGTTTAAGCATCAAGCTTTTACAATTGAGAAAATCCGCTATAGGTCTTTGATTGGCCAGCATCCCGTTTTGAGGGAAAACAGTGTTGTTTTTATGGGTGGCTTCTGATTGGATGATGAGGCAACGACCCTAATCCACGGTACATTACATTCATTGAAAAATGTTCAATAATTAAAGGTACAAAGAAGCGGATCTACAAAACAATGAAAAGTAGGAGAAATTATAGGATATACCGGGATGATATTTTACACCTATGAATTGGTATATTCCGACCAATAAAAAATTGGCCATGTGTGATATTATATTTTTAAATTTTTTCTTCTTTTCGTCTCCGCTTCATCTCTCCCTCCTCCACGTCTTCTTCCTCCTCCTCACCCTCCCTTCAAATCTCTCCACCGTCCACCTCGGCGGCCCCACCATCTTCTTCCTCTCCTGGCTCGCCGTCTTCAAGCTCCTCCTCTTCTCCTTCCATCAAGACAAATTCTTGATTGCTTGAGTTTTGAAGGTTGTTGGGAAGCGGCTGAATCTGCTGATCCTTCTCCTGTTTGTGTGGAAGCAACATTAATCGTGACGGAAGCTGATTCAGGCCGAGTTCAGGAGGACTCAGAAAGAGTAGAAAAACCGAACTGTGATTTGAATGGTGTGATTACAAAAACCACCTACCTAATTCTGCCCGCATTCGCCTTAACATTGCAGAAATGTTTTCTTGACATAGTTAGTGGGTCAAGAGGTTTTATGGGGTTGCTAAGGCGATGAAATGGAGGACGGTGGGTGGGGGAGGGGAGGACGATAAAGGGCCTTGATGGAAGGAGAAGAGGAGGAGCTTGAAGACGGCGAGCCAGGAGAGGAAGAAGATGGTGGGGCCGCCGAGGTGGACGGTGGAGAGATTTGAAGGGAGGGTGAGGAGGAGGAAGAAGACGTGGAGGAGGGGGAGATGAAGCGGAGACGAAAAAGAAGAAAAAACGTAAAAGGCAAGAAGAATTTTTTTTTAAATATAATAACACACACCGGCGATTTTTATTGGTCCGAATATACCAACTCATAAATATAATGTTATTTCGGTACACCCTATAAAGTGCATACAGAAAAGAAATGATTTCTTTAAATAGAAATAGGACCACAAGGCACAAACAATACAGTAATTGATTATTTTGGTAGGCATTAGGCATCTCTTTTCAAGGATTTGGCAATTTCCTTGGATATACAATAAGCTGTGGATTGAATGGTAATCATGGGATTGACTCCTATCGAGCCTGGCAGTATACTGGCATCGCACACGAACAAGTTTTTCGCCTCCCAGCTTTCGCCATTGAGATCAACTGCACCTTCCTCCTTGGCCGCAGCCATCCTACAACTTCCCATCTGATGTGCAGAAGAGAGTGTAGCCCAGTTCTTCTCCTTTGAACTCAGCCCTCCAGGAGCTGAGACTGTGTCCAAGAACTCCTCCAAATCCTTCTCTTTAACACCTGCACATGCGGTTCTTTGGCCGTCGCTGCGATAGGTTCCCACTTCCACAGCTCCTGCTGCAATCAAAATTCTCAAAGCTTGCCGCAGACCAATCTTCAGATTTTCCTTGTCCACCTGGTCTGGTCGATAGGTAATGCAGCCCTCTTCCTTCACGTGTCCCGAACCCTGGTCCCTTACCAATGCAAATAGATGGCTAATTCGAGAAAACTTTATCATCCTCTCCTTCAGGTTCCGTCCTGAAATCCATGGAGATAATGCTGCATATGTGCCTGGTCCCAGCGATGGGGCTTCTATGATGGCACGCACATGGGATTCCTCCGAGACCACCTTGTGGATTGAAGTGATGATTCCTCCTTCGTAACTTCTGCCTCTAAAATCTGATGCTTGTTCAGGGAAGTATCCCCAGACCAATAGACACGGGTGGAGGTGAAGATTCCTCCCGATATTTGGATTATTCAACCCACTGGAGATCATCAAAGGTGGTGTCAAGAGAGACCCACAAGCAGAAACTGTTGCTCTTGCTTCAATTTGCAGGGTTTTGGTGACATTTGGATATGAAGTTCCGGCAATCACACCCAAGCATCTCTTTCTTTTCCTTCCAGCTTCATCATGATAATCCGCCAGTATGAATTTCTGGGCTTTGCATCCCGTCAGGATCACAGCACCATGTTCTACAGCATCTACCAGCCAGGTCGAATCAGTCCCTTTCTTGTCACCTGTCCTGCAACCATAGCAGCAGGAACCACAGTAATGCTTCTCTGAGGAATTCCTGGGGACTGTCTCAACTTTTACACCAAGATTGTTGCATCCTTTCCGAAGAACTTTGTTTTGAAATCCTTCCTCAGCGCAAGAATCTGTAACACCAATCCTCTTACACACAGCATCCATGGCATCTTTGTAGTCCGAGCTCCCAAAAAGTGGGACCTTATGATCTATTGACCACTCCCTGAGAACATTGTCAGGTGTTTTTATGCAAGCAGACCAATTCACAGCAGATCCTCCCCCTAATGTTGATCCAGCCAGAATCATAACTCTGCCATTGGTGGTTGCTAGCATCCCACCATTCTCATATAACTCACACATGGAAGGTCCTTCAAGGCTAGAATAATCTTCCGGCGCAAAGTAGTTCCCTTTCTCAAGAACAACCACTTTCAGCCCTGAACTTGCAAGCACAGCAGCTGCAACCCCTCCGCCGCATCCTGATCCAACAATTACAACATCACATTCGATCTTAATGGTGTTCCGGTCTAAATCTTCATGAACTTGGAGGCCTTTTCCTGAAAGAGATTGGGCAAGGGTCGAGTCATCTTCATGTATTGTTTCAACGATCCCCTTCTCGAGAGGTCTCTCCATTCCAGGTTTTCTGAGCTTCTCCCTGGTGTCTGCTTCATACCCAATCGCTTCCCATATTGGGTTTCGCGAATTCTCATCGGTCTGTCAAAAAGATGCAAAATTTAACACAAAATAGGAACTTAGGGTAATGGCACAATCAGCAAAAAACTTAAAGTAGGTCATTACATACCCAGGAGAAGAAGGCGAACAAGCAATAGAACTTGATGATCAGAAACACCACTCGAAGTAGTGGAAAGTACGTCTGCGTTGACCAATTAATAAGGATTTTCTCTCTCCTCTCCACAGAAATTTCAGAGAATTTGTGAATGAATGGCCACTTCGAGTCGAAACACAAGAACCCACAAAGCAGAAATGTACCTAATCTGAAGGAAAGAGCCCTCAATGCCAATTTCACAAGGAACAAACCCTCTGGCCTAGCTCTCTTGGCTAAAAAGTCAGCCAACTTTCCTCCTCAAAAATCAAAGATTCAAACTTCAGAAATATAACAGAAACCCAACAAAAGTAATGAATCAGGTAAAAGACTGACCTCATCAGGGAATGGTGGCTGAGACCCAGAAGCTGTATAGAAGGAATGAATAGCTTGTTGCTTGTCAATGGAGATATCTTTGGTTTCTACCGGCAATGGAGGGATGAAGGTTTCACAGATAGCAGCTAATGATTGGATCTGATTAGAAGAGAACCCATGTTTGTAATTGCTCACCTTTTTGCTTCCTCTCAGCAGAGGATGGCAGCTGCTGCTATCTCTTTGCTCCATTGATGTTTTGCTCTGTTTTTTTTTGTTTTTGTTTCTTCAACGCGATGATTGGTTTTTTTGTACTCTGCTGCTTCGTCGTGTTGTTTTTGTCGTCTATGAAGTATTATGAAGTGTTAACTATTACAGTATCTTTTATTCGGTATGGGCGTTTTTCCGTTAGTTTGGCTCCTAGTAGAATTTTCGACGTCTATAAAGAAGGGGCGGGCAAAATTTCAGTCTACCTGTATTTCTAAGCTAAAAAATGTAGGATTAATTTTATTCTTATTATTAACACAATAATCAAATTTGTGATCTTATTTAAATGATAAAAAATATTAAATTATTCACACCAACAACCTATGGATGCGGAGGATAATAATAGCCGGCGAGGGAATTAGCCTAGTACTATTATTTTTGATAAATTATCATTATTATTGATAGAATTTATAATTATTAGCTTATAATTGCTTGAGGAGTTAGGATATGTTTTCTAGTATTTGGTTTGGTCACACACGAAATCCGCTGGGTGTCTTAAATTTATTAATTTATCTTTTTAAGAGAAACTTTAGTTTAATGTATGAATTATTTTAAATTTGAGTAAACTATCATGCTAGTTTGGCCCGGCCCGGCTCGGTTAGTTAGAGTGGGAAAATCGAAGACTGGTCACATGGCCGGGTTGAAAACCCCAAAAACCCTCTTAAACGGATTTTTTAAATTTTGGTCGACCCGATCGGTTTAATCTGTGAATCGGTCTGAGTAAATTAGGGTTGACCCGAAATTTTTTAAAGAAAATAATTTTGGAAAAAATCTTAAACATGGGATTCGAACCCATATTCAGTGTGTTGGCCAACAAAACTTTAACCACTCACTACACCAACGTTATGTTTACTTATTAATTTATTAAAATTACGCATCAATCCGGGTTTTTCCGGATTGACCTTCTGATCCTTGACCCTTGACCCTTTCTCCAGACCGGGTTTATGACCGGTCCGGGTTTTACAACCTTGTAAACTAAATAAAAAAAAACTCTATAATCTCATATAGTTTAAAAGTGTGCAATATAAATGTTATAAAGGCCCCCCTGTTAGAAAGACAATAGCGCTTCAAAACCATGAGTTAACAAAACTAGGGGAATACATGAGTGGTGTCAATTCCCTCAACCAAAAACCAAGCTTGAAAAACTAATTAGTCCAACCTATAATAATACAAGTAGATGAGTGTTGTCAAGCCATAGCAAAAATTAAGTGATGGACTTTAGACACATCAAACTCAACATCATCAAAAGTTGCACGGTTCTATTTGGGCAAAATCAACCGTGTAATTACATAAAATAGTAAAGCACCATTCTCTATTCGATCTTTAATATTGTAATGACAAGGTCTCTCGTTCGGCTCTTATTGTCTACGATTTAAGGTATATATCCTGAGTTATTTCTCTAGCTAGTTTTATTTTTCGCTAAGAGAAGAAAGAAAAGAAAGAAAGAAAGCAAGCTACGGCTTGATGATAATTGAAAAAAGACAAAAACACGAACCTCCGTAGTAGGGAAGGAAACTCTTTAGTCTCTACTACTAGTCATTTTAGTGTTCTTGCCGAAAATTTATTTTCTTGTGTGTTTGATCTGAAAATCTTTGTTCCTGCTTAAGTTTTTCTATTTTTGGACACTTTGATCTTCAAATCTTCAAGTGTTTAAAGGTGTTCAACATTCTTAAAATGAAAATTGTTTTGTTCTTCAAGTACAAGTCATTAAATGCAAGCACATGTTGTGTTTTGCTTGACCTAACTTGGAAGAACACTTCTTACACTTGTATCATACTTTTACAATATTTTTCCAGCAGCTTTTATTGGCTCACATGCACAAAACTTTCGTTCCTAAGGAACACATGTGAAGCCACCCAAATCTGGCAAGGGACAAGACGCACTTTTAGCTTGTCTAGCCATTTCGGGTAAGTTTTAAAAACTCACCTTCTCTCATGCATACACCCAAATCCGAAATCCTCTTCTTCTTAACACTATTTTATCTTGCTGTCATTACTTGAAAAGGAAATTCAAAAACAAAAAGAAAGGAGAAAAGAAAAGCAAAATTCAAAAAAAAAAAAGTGAAAAGAAAAACTCTAAAAGAAAAAGAAAGGGTTCTTTCAAGTATGAATTTGCATTTGAGTTGAGTATTGATTTATGGTGTTATTAAGAGTCAACTTGTGTGTGTATTTGAGGGTGGTACCCAAATTCAAACACCAACCTCACTAAAAATACTTTATCTTTGTTGATTCTTGTATTTATGTCTTTATACTCTGACTAATCTTAAAGAAATTATTTCTTTCACAATCTCTTTTGTTTTAGCATCTTAACTTTCCTTCTTAGCCGAGTTTTCCTTGATTTCTTTCTAACTTTCCTTCATTGAGTCGCTTATGGAGTTGTTTGAGGATTGTTAACGAAAACCTCAAGTGAGGCCGAGTTAAGGAAATTTAGAGTTGAATATTTAAGAGGCATTGTACGAGTGGAGCGAAATACACGAGTAATTTTTTTTGTGAAGGAGTGTTTATGCTAACACTTTTTTTTTTTTTTTCGTTCTTTGATGTTTATGGTGTAGGTACGATGTCACATTGTGCCGACCATGACTATGATGACTATGACGCCTATTCCTCTTGTGAAGATGATGGATATGACTCTTGTGGCGAAAATGATGGTGAATATTGTGCATATGGAGACTACGATCCTTGTGCGCACACGAGCTATGATGGATCGCCATGGCATGAGAGTTGTGAGCAAGATAGCTCCTACACTTCTAGTGATGATGAGGGCCTAACTCTTGTGCCGAGAGTGAGCAGCACCTTGGTGCCTATGGAGGTTACCTTGAACCCGCAAACCGTTGCCTAGGTCCCGAAGACCAAGGCCTTGGCTACAGCTTCATTTCTCCAAGCGTCGAGCACTACCACGACCTTGATGATGATGAGTCATCGTATTTCCACCGGCCAACCACGCGAAACAACACTTACACTTTATCTCCTACTAAGACTTTGACTCCCACCAAGATATTGGTGCAAACCAAGGCATTGGCTACTTCCATTAAACTCAAGGCCGAGAGTTGCACACCCTAAGTCGTCGGCCTCGCTAAGTGTACTATGTCCAATCCTTGGCACATGGTCGCACGCCCGATGCCCTCACCCAACTCTCGCCGAGTCGAACGCCCTCTAAGGCGAGAACCTTATGACCATAGCCATTTCTAAGACCACCAGTTGTACCCTCAAGCCTACCATGGCCGAAAGCCTATTTTTGAGTCGTGTGTACGTCCCCAAGTTCGTAGATATAAGGAGAGGCAATCATCCAAGATCAATCTTGTCCAAGTGCCTCACCTAGGCCACATGGAGTGAGAGCCTTCCCAAGCCAAGTCAAGCCCACTCGGCTCATTGAAGAAAACATACTCATTCATCGGAAGTCCACACAACAATCTACCAAGGAAGGTGGAGGAGACATAGACAAGATACTTGCCCAACTAAGTGCCTTGGTAAAAGGGCTTGAGCGCCTTAAACAAGAGGTAGAAGAGGAGAAGTGAGTCAAGTCTAGTCCTATCTTGACCACCACCACTTCAAAGAAACCCGCCGGGTTTATGAAATTTTTAGTACCTACACTCGCTTAAATATATTGATTTGGTACCTGCACTCATTTTCGATCACATTTTGTCCCTCATACTGACGTCGCCCAATGCATTTTGTTAAGTGGCACGACACGTCAGATGCCACGTGTAATTTTGCTGACGTGTCATGCCACATCAACAAAACATCAAAATTGACCCGACATAAAAAAATAGGTCCGACCGGCCGATTCACCCGGTTCGTGTTGGTTTTTTAAAAAAACCAGAAATCACTAAAACGACGTCATTTTAGTGATTTGAAAGGAAAAAAAAAAGAGCAAAAGTTCCATCGTCCTCCTCTGTTCTCTTCTCACTCCCTCAATCCAAGAGACACGGAGTAGCAAAGTAGCAAAGCAGTAAACCTAAGCACGCCGCACGGCCGCAGCCAATCAGGTCCAACGAGCTCGTCCTCACCGGTCACTGGTCGTCGGCGCCGACATCGTCCTCGTATCCTTCGTCGTGGCAACAGCTGCTCCTCCATCCATCCTCCATTCTCGTCCTCATCGGCCAACGGTCTACGACATCGTCAGTCGTCCTCAATCGGTCAATCCTCATCGTCTCTTCCTGTTAACGAAAAAAATATTTAATTGATTTGGAAAGAAAAAAAAAAACAGAAAAAAAAGTGAGGCGGTGGAGTGGAATACGGCTTTGCCGTGTTGGTGGTTGTGTTGGATTGAGTTTAATCACATCCTAAGGCTAGGTCATATATATGCTACTAGTGTAATTTTTTTTCTTTTTCCCTCACCTTGGATTGAGGGAGTGAGAAGAGAACAGGGGAGGACCATGGAACTTTTGTTCCTTTTTTTTTTTCATTCAAATTACTAAAACGACGTCGTTTTAGTGATTTCTGATACTAAAAAAGAACCAACATGAACCGGGTGAACCTGCTGATCAGATTCTTTTTTTTCTGTCCGGTCAATTTTGCTGGCGTGGTATGACACGTGGCATCTGGCGTGTTGTGCCACGTCGGCCACTAAACGGAATGCGTTGGACGGCGTCAGTATGAGGGACCAAATGTGATTGATCATTCGAGTGGATGCATCAAATGTGATAAAAAATAAATGCAGGTACCAAATCAATACACTTAAACGAGTGCAGGTAGTAAAAATTTCATTATTCCAAACCCGCCACCTTGAGTGAACCAAAAGGTGCGTTGGTAATTTTTCAAATGGTTGAATTGATTGATAAAACTGATTTAATGAATGAGAAAAGTGAGTTGGTGAGTGAGAAAATTGATTTGGTGAGTGAAAAGATTGAGTTAGTGAGTATGGCAAAAGAAACCGAAATGGTGAGTGAAAAGAGTAAGGATAAGGGAGTGGAGACGATAGACAATTGTGAGGGAGCGAACATGGAGAAAGAGGAAGTTGAGCATGGGAGCAAATTGAGTAGTGAGCTTAGGAGTGTTTCTTCTAACCTTTCTCTTCTACCTATTCCAATTGTTTCTATGTTTCTAAGATTCCAAAAATATTTTCCCCGCAGAGAACATTTTACCCGGCGACACACTATCTCTTAAGCCACCCTTTAGAGTTCAAGGAGTGAAGGCTATAGATTCAAGGACAAATCATTTCGAAAGAAAAAAGGAATAATATGATCCAGCCTACGCTTGACTTACACCATCAGATCGGACGTGCACCTTGGCGCTCTCGCCCTCCTTAAGGCGTTTTCGTGCTATATAAAATAAAATAAATAAATAAACACATTTTCATTATTTCTTAACAAATAAAGTATAAGAATACACCCTCTTGTTTTTTCGTTCCAGATGTCTCCCATCCAAATCCGAGAATTTTTTAGACACATTTCGTTCACTATCATATCAGTCTGACTTCTACAATAAATCAGAGATAATATTTAATACCTTTTATTAGTGTAAAAACTGAATAGGGTAATTAAAAGTAGAGAGGGGAACGAGCAACATTGAGAATTTGAGATCAAAAAATCCTAGCCTTCAATGCAGACATGAACCCAGAAAAAAGGAGGAAAAAGCATAGTAATAAACCAAACATGCCAATTTCCCAAATGAAATCCCTTGGGTTTGATCTTATAACCAATGGTTTGAAACAATCAAGCATTGAATCCAACGACCTGACCAGTATTACTAGATAAGAAGCTATTACCCAGAGAGAGAATTGAGGATTATTACAACCAGGTTATAAAAGTAGATGAGCACAAATATAAATTACCTTTCCATGTTCGGCCAGGGCATTTAAGTCCGCAATAGTGAGAGATAAGCTTGTAGAAAGCTTCCATAGTCCCTCCCTCAACATTATATTTCCTAATCTAATCTATGATAATTTTATCAAACCTGGTGTGCTTTTTGCAATATATTTTGACTCAAAGCAAATCAAGCTACCTGTCAACAAACTGTACCCAAATTCATACATTGCTTCTCAATATTCCTCGTTTGTTTTTTCCTACTGTCCTTTGGATTTCAACTTCATGTTTCCCCGCATATCTTGGGTGGTCAAGACGTCCAATTCCTCAGGGTAAGTTATCAGATTTACCACGATTCTGAAACTCGGTCAAATTCACAAATAACGTCTGACAAAAGAAACAACAAACAACGTGGATTATTCTGTGCCCGTTCGGAGGAGGATTCAATAACCGGAACATAACTCATGCAATGCTTCTTTACCACAAGGTGACTTCCATGTTTATGTCATTCAGCAGCTTGGCTCAAAACCTGCCGAAGCACCGGTGAAATTCACAAATAACGTCTGACAAAAGAAACAACCTGGATTATTCTGTGTCCGTTCGGAGGAGGATTCAATAACTGGAACATAACTCATGCAATGCTTCTTTATCACAAGGTGACTTCCATGTTTATGTCATTCAGCAGCTTGGCTCAAAACCTGCCGAAGCACCGGTGACTTCCAGGGAAATACAAACTTACCAGGAAACAAGTAACATGGTCAGAACATAGGAGCACCGAGATCGTCATCTACTCTATTTTCTTGGCATCTCTTCAGAAGGTGAAGCTGGCCCCGTAGATGCAAAACCTAAAATGTCAGAAAATTCAGAGTTAAACCAGTTAGAGAAACAATAAGGGCAATGTAGCAATATTTACATAGTGCCACGAAAAGTTGACCAGAAAAAGAATATGCATAGCAGATTGTTTCTAACATTTCTTAAATTAACTGCCAGGTTGCATCAATCATCAGAAGGTCTATAGACTATACTATGGAAAACTACTTTTCTAAATCCAGAAACCATGCTATGCTTATGCTTCCCAAGTTATCAAACAGGGTAAACCAAACCATTTGTTTTCTTATCAAAAGATAAAACTGCAGATAGTTGCAGATAAAATTGAACTTTTAAGTTACAACTGGAAAACAAAAGAACAAATAAATAAACAAAGGCAAGCCTAAGATACGACATCGTTACCTCTTCTTGAAGCAAAATGGGAAGATTTTCAGTAGAAACAAGAGTATGTATGTCTTGCAAAAGTTTCTCATCTTTAATTCCAGCCCATGTTTCTGGAGGTAAAGAGAGCAACAGTGCTGTTAAAACATCATTGCCAGCAGGGTACATCCTGATGCCATTACTTGGGTCACAGCCAAAGCAACTGAGATCCTTTTGGAATGAAGGCACCAGCACATCAACCCCTTGCTCACTGCTACCATCTACAACTGTCCCAGACACCATTGTAACAGGCTTGTCACCATTGGATTTTAAGCATCTCACGCATGTTTCCTTACAACAGTATCCCCTCAAAGAATCAGACTTGCCTGTCAAAATCTCTGCCCCTTGGCAACAGACTGTAGCAGCAATACCAGGCAGATCATCTCCTTGGCCCAACCTTTGCATGTTTCTGCAACATGAATTTTCGGAAGACAAATATGTAGCAACATGTTTAAAAAGGCCAGTCTGCTGCACCTGTTTTAAAACCTCTTCCTGCAAAACACGGAATTGAGTTCAATTTTTTAAGTGCAAGAGTAGAAACCTGCACATGAAAGAATCTCACATGTTATGAGAAAGAACCCAAATGGGATAAATATCTGCAACACCTTGACAGCAAGTCTTCCTTTCTCCTCTTGGCTTAGGCTCTTACCACCATCCTCTTGTCTCCTAACTTCAGCAACCCACTTTATGAACTCTTCAAAATTTGATGGAAGGGATGTGAAAACAACATTCAGCACTTTATCAATATCTTTCACATCTTCTGACTTTAAGAGTAGAGGAACATCGTCCACTAAGTACTTTGCCACACCAATCCAACTTTCATGCTTACAGCTCTGCGCAAAGTATAAAGCATGTTATGTACTATCGAAAGCATTGCTAGCCACTGAAAACAATCCACGCCAAGCACAATAATCTATTCAAGAACCTTTCAGACCTTACAAGACAATATTTACTCATCCTTATAGAAATATAACAAGGCTACTAGATAAACATAGGGAGGGATTACAGATTGACCACAAGCAACATGAGAAGGAAGTGACATTCAACTGGGTGAACAAGAAAAACATGAACTCATGAACTTATAAGCATCAAGGCATATATTCAACTCCAAGTAAATGTGTGACTGGTCAAAGAAGTCCACAATTGAGCTCATACCAGGGTATAGAGCAGTCCTGGGTCTCTGTGAGGCCTTGATATAAGCAAGAACCTGCAGCATGATCAAACCTCAGAAGCTAAAATAAATTATCATGCAATGCAAACTGCCAATAACAAGAAGAAAATGGATATCTCTCACGTGCAAAGAAGGGTTGAGGCAGCAAACTATTTGGTTTCGATTATCATTTTCTCAAGGCCTCTCAAAGTGGATGGATCATTGGAGTACTGATATCTTCGCCAATGTTTCTTTTTTACTTTCACGTTTTATTTAGATTTTTCTATATTAGCTTATTCAGCATCAATATTTTCCTTAGGCAAATAATTGAAGGCTGATTGCCTCATGTGTGTTTCAAACAGTGTGTTTAAGAACGTGAAGGTAGTGTAGCTGCAAAAAAATTCCAAGCCCCTAAGGTGTCTCAACTCAGGCAATTGCACCACTCAATTTTTTAATTATTTTTTCAATAATAGCAATTTTGGCCATCTATGGTACTGAAATGATCATTTCTACCATTTATCAAAATTAAGGTGTTTTCCAACTCAAATGAAGACGTCTATTTACAAAAATACCTACCCTCTACGATGCCCAGTCGTCTCATCAACGTTATCCATTGCTTCCCAAAGAAGTTTCAGTGGAACCCAGTGAGGAGGATACTTGAACCTTGCAACATCCAAAACGAGAGCCATGTCTGATCCCGAATGATAGCCACCAATAGGTGAAAAATGTCCAGTTCCAGTCTGCATCAAATATATGGTGCTCCCTTAAGCTCACAAAACAAATCATGATACTAGACCAATAAAATAAAACCACTCTTACCAAAAATGTTGGCTATAATTTTTCTAATTGACAGATAATATTGATATTGTTTTTATTTAACACATCCAAGATAAAATAATAGATGCTGCCTGTCATTTCTGTCCTTTTGTAGAAACTCTTAACAGCAAAGGTACAACTTGTTGTAGTGTGATACCTAAGTCCAGTGATTCTTTTGGCTTCGTCAAGTTTTCAAATAATAAGGGCTGTTCCCACACCAACAACATTGGATGTCAATGGTGCAAGATCTTGATCACAAGAATCTTCAGACAGTAAAGAAAGTATAACCTCTGCAAGCCAGCAGTATTGCACAGTCTGCTTCTTGAATGGCTAACTATAATAACTGCAACTATACAATGATATACTTCTCAAGATCTACTTGCTAGTGACACCAGTGTAGACAAATAATAAAAGGATTAGACCAAATTAGACATGACTACCTGTTTAAATGTTCCTCTATGGTACGAAGAGATCACATGGCAATCATCAGAACTGGAACATTTTATGACATGCTTACGGAAATCATCGATCGTGCTTTGATTTGTTCGGTAAGCTTCAACTTTTGCCCCAGCACAGTGGGCCAAGCACACAAGTTTCCCAAATGAGATGCCTTTAGCTTTAACCTTCTCTAAAGGCTCACAACAGTCTAACATATTTTCATCAAACCACCTCCATGGTCCTGAAATAAAATTAATGCCCATAAACAAATTGCACATGACAAGAACTCCTACTGATATGACAACATAGAAAAGTAACTTCAGCCCAACCAAAAATTGCGACAGATACCTTTCCACTTTCTTCCAGGATCAATAGCAAGTGCATTCAAGACCATGGAAAGGCTAGCCAACCCACAATACGCCGGCTCGGACTGAGTCTGAAAGTACGAAATCAGCCTGTAAAACCCTTCCATTGTCCCATTCTGAATCGCTTCAAAGAAAAGTAGCTGCCACCACAAGAACACATTTGTAATGCATTCCCAAATGTTAAACCCTAATTCCAATAATAAAGAAAAATTGGGGGATTAGGGTTACCTTTCCTTCGGAAGAGGCAAATTCGATGGCCGGAGGGGAAGGGAGGGTCCGGCGATACAATCCAGCCATGGCCATTGTTTTGACTTTTGAGGAACGAAAGATTTATGGGGTTTTTGCTGTTGCTGATCTTCAGTTACTAGTGGTTTTGGGGTTTTTTGTTCGGAAAAGGAAAGCGGGTATTCTGTAACCGATCAAATGGATGAGAGAAATTGGACTGCAATTAGGGTTACGACTTGGAGCATTAACTGTTATTTGTTGACTTACTTGCGACTTTACGAGGATTAAAGAAACGCGGGTTTGCACCGCGCCAAATTAACATAAATTTAAAATAATAAAAAATGGATGAGAACTTTCCAGGTCTACCCTCTTCGGTTTCTTCTTCGTTCTAAAGAATGGCAGTGGCAAATTAGTCTTTTACCCATTTTTAATTCAAATGGACCAATCATTGGGCCTTGTACTGTTGACTATCATGGGCCTGAAGTGCGAGGCGTTGGTGACTAAGGCCCTAACTTCAGAGTTTCTATCCTTCCTGCTCATTCGGTGAATCGATATAATACTAATTTCATTTGAGTATGATTGAGTCTAATAAAACGTGATTCTCTCAATCATTCTATAAACTCAAACCGTAATACTAGATTAAGGATGAACTAGTCATTATAAGAAAGTATTAGCTCTCTTTTAGCTCTCTTTGTCATAAAACATTAAGGTTCAAATTGTCATTAGCATGTTTGAAAAAGATAAAAAAAAAAGATAAAATATAAAAAATATATATCCATTTTCTAATTATCTTACTACAAAAGTAGAGATACGACGTTTTAATATTCAGCCAACATTTTAAGAGATCTTTCGAGGATATATTGAACTTCGTGGATCCGTGACTTATTTATATTAATATATTTATTTGAGGTTTGATCTTTCTTTTATATATATTCAAAGTTGTTAAATATTTTGACCTTTAATATTATATATGAAAGCATGGTTTGATGAAAAAAGTACTAAAGTATTTACTAATGATGTTAACTACTTCTATGTTAGTGAAATAATGATACTTTTTAATTAGCTAAACTAAATCTTAATTAATTTTAGGACAGGGTGTGCATATCAGTAACATGTTGAGTTGAGGAATTTAGGATTGAAGTGAAATTGATGTATAACAAAACTTATATAACAATCTGTATGGTTTACCCGTGATAATAACTCTAAATTAGGCAACTTTTGAAAGAAAATAATATTGCTATCACTCAATTACAAAGCGAAGCCGTGAGTAATTTGGTAACCTTTGCAATGAACTCTTACAATCCAACATTGTTATAATATCTCAAAAAATGAATAGAATTTCTTGGATGATCCAATATACATAAAATATAACATACCGATGAGCCTCTCAGCCGCTAATTTTACTTTCGTTAAAGTAGTAAATTAGTAATAAATTAGGAAATAAATCTTTAAAAGAGTGATATTTTTCTTCCTAGAACGTCATTTTTTAAAATCGACTAGAACGTAAAGACTGATCATAAAATTTAAATCAACTTTAGACCATGATATAGTTTTCTAGTTGAAGTAAACTACCTCCTTCGGTCGGAAATAAACGATATTTTGGATTTTGGCACACGAATTAAGGCAATGATTGGTTTACAGAAAATGAGACACTTTATGACTATTGTACCCCTACCTTTTGATGTTATTTACGAAAGTACCATTGGCTTATGGCCTAAGTTTTCGCTTGGCTAGTCTGGATGCGTGGGAGAGAGATACGTCGTCGTTTCTGTTAGGAATTGAAGCCATCAGCAACAGCAAACGCAGGCAAGGGCAGCATCTTCATCTCTACCGCAGCTGCGATGGTTGAGCCAAGCCGAAGCCGCCATCATCGACAGCAAACGCATGCAAGGGCAGCATCGTCATCGCCATCGTCGACAGCAAACGCAAGTAAGGGCAACATCTGCATCTTCGGCGTTGGTAGTCGGGAACGTCATTTAATTCGGCAAAGATTTCTTTTCCAAAACGTCGTTTAGACCAACCACAGTAGGAGACTTTTCAAGGGATTATTGGCTGCAATAGGAGACTTTTGAGGTGTCAATTGCTGAGTAGGACAGGGAGGGTGTCAAAATTTAACACCCGAATTTTTCTGACAGTGGGACCCGCTACTGGCAGTTTTTAAAAAAAGAAAAAAGAAAAATGACTTGAGCACGCGTGGCGGGCTGTCATTGGTCCATGTCATTTTTCTTCTTTTTTCCCCTCATTTTTTAAATGGGTTTTTTATAATAAATACTCAAAATACTTTTATAAAAAATATACCATTATTTTTAATTTTTTGAGATCTATAAATTGAGACTAGGTTTGTATTATTTGGACACTAAAAAAAATCAGAGTTTTTTATATTTTTTATATTTTTTTATTTTTTAAATGCCTTTTTTTCATAATAATTACTCAAAATCATTTAAAAAAATATACCACTATTTTTTATTTTTTGAGATCTATAAATAGAGATTGTGTTTGTGTCATTTGGACACCAAAAAAAAATTATTTCTCAAGTTTACCAATATTTAGTATGCATTTTCTTGTTCATTTGCAATAATCTATACATGTTTGATTTACTGAGTGATAAATAATATCGTATGCTATTTTTAAAAAATATTATATTAAAAAAAGTATAGCTTTTTTAAATCTGAAAAAAAAATTATGAAATTTAATTAATTTATAGTGAAAATATATTATTTATTATATTATAAAAATAATTATTATAGTAATTATAAATTTAATAAGAAAAATAAATGAAAATGTGGTGAGGTATATGATTAAATGATGTGGAAGGGAGAGAAAGTAAATAACACCCTAAAAAAATACCCTGCTGTAAAGTTAAAAAAAAAGTGAGTGTTATTTGATGATTTGGTTGGGTGTTAAGCTAATGTGACAGGAGAGAAGTGTTAAACTTAACACCCTCTGTTGTGTATGGTTTTAGGGAGTAGAAAAAAAGAAAATTAACAAAAAAAAATACAATTAAAAAACACACTTTTATTTGCCATGTGGATCTGGAATTTTCGAAAACAGCAACTAACAAGAACAAAGTAAGGAACATCCCCTCCCACCTTTTGAAAATCCCACACCTGCTTCGTCCCAAACAGGCAACAAAATATCAATAATTAACATAATTATTATTACTAGTATTTCATTATTCAAAATTCCCCTGAGTAGGCGTAGCGGTTGCGGACCAGCTATTCTGACGGGGAGGTGCAGGGAAATACTGGCATTTCGCATGCACTGGCAATTCCGGAAAGGAAATGATCTTCCGTACTACTACTACTCGCTAGTCTGTAATGGCTTTTAAAAACCAACCACTACCCACTCATATTCTGACACGCGTCCTCAGAAATGCCTCGTCTCATCAGTTAAACGTCGCTTTCATTGGAGGGACACCTCTGAGCTCTGACAGCTAAGTCGGCGGCTGCGGCGCTGTCCTTGTCGGCTCCCGCGAGCTGCCTTTGTCCGCAGGTTTTGTTGTCGGCTAACGCCGGCTTCTACTTTTTTTACTGTTTCCCAATACCAAATTTTTACTTTTCGGTCTCCTTAAGTTAAAGTTCGACCGGGTTCTGAACATCATAGTGATCATAGCCGTCCAGTTGTCATTGGTGGCCAGATGGATGCGGTAGATGTGGTCGAGGTTTAAGAGGTAGGGGTAATTTCAACCAGACTTTTAACGTTGGGTTAAAATCTTGGAGTCAGTAGCAGTTGTCTGATCATTTGGTTCTGGCCCAACATCTCCGTTTTCTACGACATGCAAATTGCAAAGGTATCTCTTTTACTTAATACCCAGTGAGAAGTCAAGAATGCCCCTCACTTCTTTTTAAAATTTCGTTTGCAGAGTCCATCTGGTTCCATTCCTATCTCTTCCTCCCATCACTAGCCGCACTATTACTATTAGTACCTAATAAGCTCGGACACCAAATACAACACGGACATTAATACTGTAATACGTTAAAATTAAGAATTATAGAATAAATTGATAAATAAATAGAGATAAATTTTTTATTTTAAAACTAAATTCTGAATACCAATTACATAATTCAAACTCTAATAAAAAAAATACTAAATTTAGACTCATGCTTTTAGAAAAGAGAGTAAAGGATAAAGAGTGTTTTTTAAAAAGAAAAGAAAAGAAAATATCAAGCCAGATTGCTAAAAAATACTATTTTATTTTTATTTTTACCTAAATTGTTGTAATTCTATTGAAACAAAACAAATGACATAGCCCAACCTACACAAGAATTACAAACAATAGATTGCAACAGCCCATAACAAAAATGAAGTCCGAACAGAACGCTAAAAGGGCCCAATCTAGTCTAAGTTTAATGTGATACACATATGAACACAATTAGGGTTGTTGCGCCAACCAACATCTTCCCCTTCGTTTCACCTAACCTCTACAACATCAAAATCCTGTTTTTTCTTCTTCTTATTTCTCCTACCATCTCTCTCCCCCTCTCCTTCTCCTTCTCCTTCTCCTTTTCTCTTTGCTGTGTCAAAACTAAGTCCTGACCGTGTCGGATCGGTATTTGCGCCGTGTTAGAATCGTCAAAAGAGATAAAATTCTCGCGATATCAAAATTGCAGCGTCAGACGCGCATTGTCTAAGCGTTTTGTGCGCTCCTGTGTCATAAACGACTCGAATACGTGGACTCAGTGATTTATCCGTGCTTCTTAAATACCACTCAACATTTATTTTTTATTTTCCTTTATTTAGGGGGAAGTACCGGCAACTAATAATTGTGGGTCATTTATTTAAAATACAACTATTTATTGTTCTATTATTAAAATTATCGACCCTAATAAATGATAAAAATTGTATGCAAGTGTTTATTAAAATTATTTACCCACATCATTAATAATTGCTACCATTAACATTTTGAAATACTAGTACTCCCTCTATGCCCATACGCCTACCTTTTCTTAAAATGAGATAAATTCTTACTGAAAATATATATCTTTTTTACTATCATCTCATTTACTTTTTATTTTATTTATAAAGTGAGATTGGTTTTACATGTAATTAAAGAGAAGGCTTGTGAGGATAATTTTACACTCTCTCATTAATTGTGTCTAATTATTAAAATTAATTTATTTGAGTGTATTTCCCTCGCAATGTTTATTTCATTCACAATAAAAATATTATAATTTGAAGACAAAATGCATATTCTACCTACCTCAAAATTATGAATTTAACTAAGAAATAGTACTCCCTCCGTCCCCTAAAACATGTCTTTCTAGGATAGTAAAAGTCCGTAGGCCGTTGATTTACGGACTTATTTTATTCCATGTTGTTTCATTTTTACTCCTAATTTTTACTCAAATTATCACACCAACATCAAATTTGGTTGATTCATAAAAAAAAATTATGATTTGTACAAAATATGAGCTTCAAAAAAGATAAAATGACAAGTATTATGAATAGTAACAATCCGCAGGAAAACGACATGTTTTAGGGGACGGAGTGAGTATTTTTTTATTAAAAAAAGGGAAAGCATTTCCACCTACTTGACCATGGCTCCCAAGCCCCAAGTCATAGGTCTTCCTCAGACAGGATAATAATTTTAAAAGTTTGACTATCCCTATATATATACTTGTATTTTCATAAAAACGAAAATCTCTGTCTATTCCATCCTTTTCCAATAGGAATAAAATATTATTAATAATAATAAATTAGTCACGCACACCTATCGTGAGACTAATCCGGTTGCGGGTGATTTGACTAATTTAATATTTGAGATTATTTCCATTTATATTTGGTTCTAAATATTTTAGAAAATCGTATATGTATTTCATTCTCAATAACCATCGTTGGAGAACTTGTCTTATTTATTTTTTCTTCATTTTGAAATAAAAAAGAAAAATAGGTTATACTTTTTATTCAAAGAGAGCAACAAGTCCACAAACCAGTCCAAACAGAAGGCTAATATAGGAAATTCACAGTCCTCTCCTCTGCCACCTGCAGCAACACAACACAACACAGCTAGAAAAGCTAGAAAGCTAGAAAGCTAAAAGAGCACCATCACATGATAATCCACCCCAACTAACCCCTCCCCTCCCCAAAAACCCCAAAACAAAACCCCACCTCTCCTCTCCAAAATCACCAAACCAAATCCCTCATTTCTAAGAAAACAAATCTCTCCCCAACTCAAAGTTCAAACCTTTTTCCTTCAATGGCGAAACCCATCTTCCTTTCCTTCTTCCTCATCTCCGCTCTCTTCTTCTCCTCTCTCCTCATCTCCCACCAGCAAGAAGATTTCCCTTCCCTCGACGCCGCTGAGCAAGACGCCGTCTTCGCCGTCCTATCCTCCACAAACCCCGACATCCCCTGGCGCATCCTCTTCCCCGACGACCTCTGCCTCTCCGCCCCACACGGCGTCGTTTGTGAGGCCTTCACCCAAGAAGACGATGACCAAAAAGGGAACAGTACACTTTCCACCGAAACGGCTCACGTCACCGAGCTGAGTTTGGGGTTCGTTTCGGATTACACACCAAACCCGCCTTGCTCACCCAATTCCACTCTCAACCCTCTCATCTTCACCTCCTTTAAGTACCTCCGCAAGCTGTTCTTCTACAAATGCTTCACCGAAACGCCCGTTTCGGTGCCGCCAAACGTTTCGGGTCCGAGTTTCGGGGGTAGTATTGAGGAGCTGGTTTTTGTCGAGAACCCAGCTCTGGTTGGGCCTCTCAGTGGCATTGTTGGTAATTTCACCGCTCTAAGGAGGCTGGTTTTAACTGGGAATGGAGTTTACGGGAATATCCCCGATGTGGTTTCCGATTTGGTCAATATTGAAGAAATCACACTGTCAAGGAACCAGCTAAGCGGTGGGTTTTCTTTCTCTCTGTCCAAGTTGAAAAACCTGAGACTGCTTGACCTGAGTCAAAATCATTTTGACGGAATTGTCCCCGACTCCATTAGTAATTTAACTCAACTTTTAAAGCTTGATCTGAGCTCCAATGCGTTTTCTGGTAAAATCCCAGAAAGTTTAGGCCATTTACAGAGCTTGGAGTTCCTTGACATGAGTTTTAACAATTTTGGTAACTTTGGTCTGCCGGTGTTTCTAGGAGAAATGCCCAGATTGAAGGAAGTGCACTTGAGTGGGAATTTGTTGGGAGGGCAGATTCCGGAAATTTGGGAGAAGCTTGGGGGTATATCGGGAATAGGGTTTTCAAACACGGGTTTGGTAGGGAATATTCCGGCATCGATGGGTTTGCATTTGAGGAGTCTGTGCTATCTTGGGCTTGATAACAACAATCTTGAAGGTGAAGTGCCAAAGGAGTTTGGGTTCTTGAAGTTTGTCAATGAGATCAATTTGGAGAACAACAATTTGACTGGAAAGTTACCGTTCACTGCTAATTTTACTGCCAAGGTGGGTGAAAAACTGAAAGTGAAGGGTAATTCTGGGTTGTGTGTGGATCAAGATCAAGTCTTTGGTAAAGATGGGGACAGCAGTTTCAGGCAATTAAAGTTGTGCAGCAGGAAGAGGTCAGAATCAGATGTTGTTCCAAATGGTGCTGCTCTTTTCAAAGATGGGTCAACTGTTTCTTCCTCAGAGATGCAGGTGTTGTCTTCTTGCTCTAATGGGATAATAATGACTCTTGGGTTTCTGATTATCTTGGCTTTTTTCACTGTTTGATCCGGGTAATTAAGAAGATAAATGGGTATTAATTAACAAAAATAGAAGGTTACAATCTGACTTTTGGATACAAATTGTGGGGTGGGTTTTGATTGGGATTAAGATGTAATTAATGCCTTTTTTTCTGCTTTATTTTGGATTAGTGGAAAGGAAATATGGGGTTTGGTTTTGAAGATGATGAAACTGGGTCAATATGTAATTATGGCTACTTGGATATACTAATTACCACCATGCTTCTCATGTTTACTCTAAGAGCAAAATGCTTGACATTTTCAACTTCTGGGTTTCTTGAATTTGTGTATTTTTTTTCTTTCTAATTTATCTTTTGTTTGCTTGATGATGTTCATTATTTATGTCAAAATTTTATATATCATTTGAAATCTTACCAAGTACTACATAGTAATATTACCGAACAAGGTACATTAGTACATATGTTGTGACAGTGATGAAGGAGATTGATGGTATTTTTTTTGTTATTTCTTTTTCTGGGATCAAAATCCCTTTTATGTACTTTCGCATGGCATAACACCAAAATTGCGCTGGAATTGATATGGACATCACCTTTACTATTGCATTAACATTCCCTACTACTATTGCATTATTGCTATTCCCATTCAATTCTCATTCATTATCTTGTAGGGTGGGTGCCCTTCATTTCACCTTGTCATATACATATACAACCTTGTATTTTTCCTTTTTTTTACTAAATGAAAAATACAGGATTTTCGACAGGTGGAAATAGCCGCTAGCTAAAAAAAGATGGAAGCAACAATGGAATATTTCTGCAGAAAATATAGATGACTACCAGGTGATTTATGTGCCATAGATGGATCATACAGTGCTCCTTAAAAGATAAAAATTAAAAATATAAAAAGCCAAAGACAATAAAAATAAAAAATAAAATAGTTCCCTCCTGTTTCAACTAAATTAGGCTCTAGCTATAGCTACTAGTACAACAAACAGAGAAATAAAAGAGAGCAAAAGGATTAGCATTCTCTAGAAATTCCAAGAACTCCAACCTTTTGACGATCTTCTATATTACTTAGAGATGAAGTATGATTATGATGATCATTCATACTATTAGAAGTTTTGGAAATGGACGGCCCTGATTCAGAGCATCCAATTACCTCTGCCTGTTCAGCATTTTGAGCTTTAGGCCCTGAAGATGGTTTCAACGACGAGTCCTTCGATTTCTTCCTCCGAGTTTTCTTCGGTATGTCCGGCCCCGGATTCAAATTCGACGGGGACTCACTTCCGGCCTGCTGCAGGCTAACAGCATCCTTGACATGACTCCCCTTGTTTCTTGACGACCGCCTTGTTTGCTTAGACCTCTCCGTTTTTTCCTTGCTCGGAGATTCGTTTAAACCCCTCGATGACCGTCTAGTTTTTGGCATTTCAGGTAAGTCCCTCGCTGGAGATTCAATCCCTCGCGCACCTCTCCGACTTGACTCTATTTTCGTATACAGGATTTGAACAAATTGAGTCCCTTGCTCGCATTTCTATCTACCACGAAAAAGAAAGAAGAAAAAAAGGAGAAAGGAAGCAGGAACCGAACCGTGTAATGGAGATCCTTCAGAAACCCATCTGGCGTCGCGATCTCCGTTGGAAGGCGATGACCGTGGCGATGAGGTGAATTCGTTCATCTACATCAATATATAAACAAACAAAATTGAGACAAAATTGAAAAATCAAGAAAATGATGAGGAATATCAGAGATTTTAACATACCCAACTTGGCGGACTTACGGAAGGGCCATCCCATCCTATATGAGCGACATGTTTTACATCTGTCGGAAAACCAATCTGCATTTCAGGCTCTTTCTCATTCTCTGCAAATATTCAAATCAAATGATGAAGAAACAATGATTTCATAATCAAGAAAGGAAAAGGATTGGTGGGTACGTACCGAAAATCTGAGAAATGTATCTGAGGCCTTTAAGGAGTCCCTTCATCTTAGTATTGTTGTTTGATGACATGGATATGGCTTTAATTTAAGAAAACCCAAAATCTGAAACAGAAAGATGAAGAATAATTATCTGGTTTTTAAGGTCAGGCATCGTAAGAACCTGGCTTGATGATCAATTAATTACCAGCTCATGAATGGATTGGATGAATTCCAGGCTTCTAATTTATCTGATTTTTTTTGTTTTTTAATTTGTTTTTTAAAAAAAAAAATTGTTTAGGGGAATGATGATAATGATAAAAAACATGGGGATTTTTTTTTTTGTTTTTGACAAATTTGTGAAGAGAAAAGGGCATGAAATTAAGAATGGGAATGCGGTTTAAAGCAGCTGAAACGATTTTTGCGGGAAGAAAGCATTGGGAAATTGCTAAATTTGATTTAACAGCTCTTTTTTCTTTGTTTTCCTTAATCATGGATTACAATCTGTACTTATGGTTGTGTTTGTTGACTTTTTGCGCCTTTGCTTGCATATAACTCGGATTAATTATATAATTAATGGAATTACTCGTATAAGTCGACTCGGAAGCATTAAACATAGGATTTAAGGTTGTGGGTCTGGAATCTGGATACTTAACAACTACTAACATTTGAGCAACTTTTAAATTGATTGAACGTGCGACCTTTGGCCCATTGGGCTTACCGTTCTAGGCCTGCACAGTTAATGCGTCTGCTGAGTTGGCTTTCATTTCAAGACCAACCAATCACAACAGTATATATAAGCAGATAACAATGGATCATTATTTTACTCTCTTTTTATCTTTTATTTTAACAATGGATCAAGAAAGAATAAAAAACTCGAGTCATCTGCACCTCATCTCATCACCACCAAACATTACATACTGTCCAGTCCAACACTAGCCTGCAGTTTTTTTCATAAAAAGAAGAAAGAAAACAATTTTATCAGAACAGAAAATCAAACAAGTAGCTGAACATTATAAAGCAGTAGCTAATCAATCTTACCAAAAACTCATGATTTTCTTTCAGAACAGGTGAAAAGTTTTCACAGAATTCATCCATGTCAGAATTAGTATCCCCTGCATCTCCTAGGACCTCCATAAATTTCTTCCTGTCAGGAGCAAGCTTCATTGCAACCTGTAATATCAGAATGTGTTGTCAAAACTCAGTTCCCCATTTTCTCAACCATCTTTAGTAGAATCCTGCGATCGAATATCCTTACACTAAAACTGGAACTGGCTAGCCAGTTGTGCCATTTCTTGAGCGTCTTGCTGTAGGAATCACTGCAGACTTGGGACATGCTCCAATCTGGATGTGCCAATAGGTTTCGAAACAGCTGCACCAAGAAATCCATTGCCCTGATCGAAAAATCGGTCAAGAACACAAACTCCAACAATATTATACTTTATACATAAGGGAATTGGAAACTCGAGACCTTGTCATCCCTACCTTGTCAACCAAAGCAACCCATTTGTGCAACTGGATGAGGATTTTGCAGTTTTGGATTTGATCTCTGACCGGACTAAGTTGTACAACAAACTAAATTCTGATGGGTCTGTCAAGTACTTGGTATCCAGCCTCTGCATCAACCAAAACAAAATTAGGGTTTTGATTGATATCACATTTAAAGAAGAAGAATGCAAGAAGGCAGGAATTAATGATTTTGTTTGTACCGTTATGTTACCACCAATATCTGATTTTACCGGCGACATTGCTGATCCAAACTTTTCTGGGAATCATAGATTATAAATAAAAGGACGAATTGTTTAGGTACAAAGTTGCAATCTTGATGCATAATTTGAAGGAATTAATTAGAAAAGAAGTGTTACCTATAACTGGTAATAGTTCTTTGCATAAATCCAAGAAATTCTTTGTCAGGATTTCTCCCTGTTGGGTCTTGACAGTCTTCAAACCTTCCAAAGCAGGAGTGAACACTGTTCCCACCATGATTACAAGATTACAAGATTACCTGTGCTGTGCAGGAAAGGGATCCTTGTGTGTGGGGTGAGAGGATTGAAACGGCGGCGTTTAATGATGAACATGTTAGTTTCGCGTCAGCTAATTAAGCCTAGTCAAGCGGAATTTGGAGTGCGTTACTGTTTGGAAGTCTATAATTATCTTTTAATTTAATTTAATTTGAGGAAAAAGTAAGATTTACGTGCAATAATATTTGCTCCAACTATGAATTTGTTTATTTCTTACCAAGCACGTGGAAAAGGATAATTTTGTCGAAAATTCATCTGATAATCTTTGTTAAGTCAGATCAGAAAAAATAATCTTTGTTAAGTTAGAGTGCAGAGGGGAAAAGTTTTTCGATTTGAGGCAGCTTGGCTAAGGGAGGAGTCGTGTTTTGAGTTTGTTAAAAATACGTGGGCTGAAGTGGACTCGAGTGGATCAGGGTTCTCTCTAGATTGGAGCCTCAAGCAGTGTGGGGTGGAGTTGTCTAGGTGGACTAAGGATGTGTTTGGCAATGTTCACAAATCCATCGTTAAGAAAAGAGAACACCTGGGATGGCTGCAGAATAAACCTATCTCGAACTCTGTGCTAAATGATATAGATCAGGTTGGTAAGGACCTAGAGGAGTTGATTCATAAAGAGGAGGTCATGTGGAGACAACGATCTAGGGTTCTATGGCTTGAAGAGGGGGATAAGAATACGAAATTCTTCCATGCTCGGGCCTCTCAAAGGAAGAAGAAAAACACAATAGATCGAATCCAAGATGAATCGGGTAGGTGGAGGGAGTCGAGTGAGGAAGTCGAGGGGATATTCCTAGAATATTATAAGTCTCTCTTCTCTTCTGGAGGAAGTAATCTCTCTTTAAATGTTTTACAACTGATAGCCCCTCGTATTACCTCCTCTATGAATATTTCTCTTGACCAAGTTTTTACAAAAGCTGAAGTTTTTAAAGCCTTAAAGCAAATGCACCCCACGAAGGCCCCTGGGCCTGATGGGATGCCTCCC
>NBIL01128212.1:0-10357 GCA_002752925.1 Viola pubescens var. scabriuscula | reverse complement strand
AGATCCAGAAGCAACTAAAGCAACTACTGGAGGATAAGCAGAAGCAAGGAAAGTTGCCCCCCAGCACAATCGACAATCGCAAATACAACATCAGCGCAATTAGTTTGAGGAGTGGCATACGCTTGCCCGAGAGAGCAGAAACAATGGAACTTGAGCAGGAGAAAAAAGACCAAGGAACAAGGATGGCCAGGTTGAAATAACGATTGAAGATCAACATGTGTTGCCGGAAAAGATTGCAGAAGTTTTGGAAGAAGATGCCTTGCCCAAGACAGACAAGAAGAGCAAGAAAGAAGAAGAAGTCAAAGATCATTAAGACAAGGATCCACCACCACCTTTTCCACTAGCATCAACAAAAACAAAGAAGGAAAAAGAAGAAAAAGAATTTATGGATATTTTCAGAAATTTTTCTATTAATTTTCCCATGCTTGAATTGATTGCTAAGGTTCCTAATTATGCTAAAATTCTTAAAAGTTTATGCTCTAACAAAAAGAAACTCGCAGGTCTTGAACAGGATAGCTTGACTAAGTGCGTTTCCTCGGTGATTCAATCCAGACTTCTAGAGAAGCGCACAGACCAAGGAACATTCGACATACCCTGCAAGATTGGAGATAAAAAGATCAAGAAAGCTCTATGTGACCTAGGAGCAGAAATCAATGTGATATCACTCACCGAGTACGAAAGATTAAACATCAAAAACATGAAGGAAACTAGAGTCGTCATCCAGCTAGCTGATAGATCTCTGATCTACCCCAAGGGAGTAGTTGAGGATGTTCTCGTCCAAGTCAATAATTTTATTTATCTTGTTGATTTTTACATCGTTGACATGGATTCAGATTTCTCTACAGATAATTCTGATGTGATTTGAGGAAGACCATTCGTGAGGACCGCACGAGCTTTAATTGATGTTTTCAACGGTTGTCTAACTCTTGAATATTATGGGGAAATTATTAAATTTGACATGTATACTGCATGAAATAATTCCAGTGATCTACACAGCTTGAAATTCATAAATGTGTACAAACTTCCTGACAAGGAAAATCATATAGCAACAAAACGTGATCTCATCCTTGAGACATACGGGAGGAAGCAAAGACTCCAGCAAGAAGAGACATTTGCGAAAAAGATTGATGTTGTAAGTACCTTAACAAAGAGAAAAATCAGTTCCAATCAAGCTTTATGTTTCCTTCGCAGGATACCAAAAGAAGCCAAGGAAATATGCCTTGACGCAGGAAAGAGGACTCGCGGCATCAACCAGGTTTTGCCACAAGAATTCCATTTTGCCACGTGGGCCACCAAAGGTATAAAAGGGAGAAAAATAAAGAAACAACCCTCTTACTTCGATACTCTGCTACCTGTAAAAGCAACTACCCACTTTGTTCTCAGGTAGCCAATATTTTTAAAAATTTTGTTAGCTACAGTGATGCCAAACCAAAAGAGCCCATTTGAGAGATTACTTTCCCTCCAAAATTACCAAGAGCTTCTAAAAGAATTCCCAGAGCTGATATCACTCATCACAACCTCCCATCAAAATTCACCAAACACTTCCACACCTACACCACCAAATACAATTCTGAGGCCACGCCTAACCATCTCTCAAAATTCGACAAACCTAGGAGCCTCATCTGCCATGGTCCCACGACTCAATCCACTCGGACCATACCACCAGCTCACAATGCCGAGAAGCAGACAAGTTCGTCGCTGAGGCAATCATTTCATACCTAAAATACATACTATCACACCACAACCAATATAAAACACGATTCTCTACACAACCGATTTTAAACACCATCATCTGTAATACTAATTAAAAACACCTTTCTCTGCATAACTTTCTTCGAACACCATTCTAAACAAAATCATGAGTTCCAATATGTTGCAGAAATATGCTTAAGAAATGATGTCTGTTGTCAATAACTTTAGAGAGGCAAAGATCGACACTCACTTCAAAAACAAAATGTTGGAAGCAGACCTCAATCGGCTCAAGGCACAAGAGAAATTTCTTGAGAGGGAGAAAGAGGTTGTGGTGAATTGGTTCCCAACAGCACATGCCAAGAACTACTTGGAGAGTTTGTCCAAAACCCTCAACAACATCCACCTGACTGTTCAATACTTTGACATGTGGATTGGTATGTTGGAAATGGAGGCCACGCTTGCAAAGAAGGCCACAACAGCACTTGACAGGTACCAAGCGGACCTATTTGCAATGTCTGCAAAGAAGAGGAAGAGGGAGGAGCCAAGTGTTAATCACGACTAGGCTAATTGGGTCAGGGTTGGGATATGGGTACTTCCTGGGTTTCTCATTGTAATCATTATCAGTTAATTAAATTTCTAATTCAACTTCAACTTTCTCCGTTTATCTTTCACTGCCCAAAATAAGAACATTGATGCCTTCCCAAAAAAATATAGATATTAAAAAATATTCCAGAATTTAAATTCTCATTAATTGAAATAAAAGTTGAAATACATTAAGAAAAAGAAAAGTGGGATTACATAATAAAATTGTATATAACTATTACAATCACAAATGCCAATAAAATATTAAGCCTTCTGATTCTCCGCACCATGTTATCCTTCGCATTGTTTAGGTCACTAACCATTGATTGAAGCTGCATACTCTCCGCCTTAAAATCATTATTCTCTTTCATCAAATCTAGATTTACATAACTTAATCTAGCATTCTCAGAAATCAACAACACATGTAAACTAGACGGCTAGTCCTTATAGTTATGTACGAACCCCAACATGACATCAAACTCATGTAGACTCAAGTGATACCACTTCCCACACAATCTAAACTTGACAACATTTCCCACATAGATATTTAGACGCTCCCCGCTCTTGGCATCCAGGGCCAAAGAATTAAACCAAAATGTGGAGTAAAACTCCAGCCACAATTCATAGTAAACAGGGTCAATAGTAAAGAAACTACTACGCCCCACCCAATGTCATCAATCATTTTCTTAAGCCTAGCAGACAAACCGAGGTTGTACATAAAATTGTCATCAAAGATAAGACAATGAGTGATCTCACCGTAATTCATGCGAAAGGAAAACATGTCTGAATTGAAGTTCAACCATCCCTCGTATTGAGAGAGTGGTAGAGTGAGTCTGTTACCTGAGCTGGATTGTGAAGGGGGCTCTAGCTAACCGTGGGATAGTGGTTCTGGTGTTTGGATGATGTCTGCCATAGGCGTCTTTCCCTTCCTAAGTCTATCGTCAGAGGAAGGAGGTTCAGCAGCAGCTGCTGTAATAGTCGTGGCGGTAGGAACTGGGACTGAAGACGTTTGGACAGGCAAGGATGGTGAGGGCATGTCCTCTCTACTTTTCCTTCACCTCTCCTCCGCTTCTCCCGATGTCGAGGTCTCTAAACGTCGGTTTCGGAGTAGGGAAAAATAATCTCGGCGGCACCTCTGTCCGCTGGTATCCATGGCTCTATGGGTTTGGCGCGCAACGCTTCACCAGACGTGAAGCGTCAGACGTGGGTTGGAGCCCAGGTGTCTTCCAGCACCTCCGTCTCGATGATAGGCAGCGAAGCAAGTGGAAATAAATCGTTTCTACTGCTCAAATTCTCACCGCAATTTGAGAATGAGTAGGAAGTAACGATGTACTTAGCTACTCATACTCATGATTGAATGCAATAATAAATTATGTATTGAAATAAAAATTCTTGATTTTCGAAGGAGCCAACTGTACGTGAACGGCAGCGACAATAAAAACCAGAGAAAAGACTCAAATCCCAATGGAGTCTACCCTCTCTTCAAAATCCTAGGAAGAGTATAAATAGCTCCCTCTTCCTATAAAATAACTAAAGTGAGAATAAAGGAAATTAACTCCTAATCAAACTCTAAATTGTATCTCAATTGTATGTAAAAGCTTTCCTCCTCACGTTAGAATTCTAAAAAGATAAGATGAGGACAGTTGGGCGTTACTCTAATGCTTCCTTGGATAATCGCCAACAATCATCATGGCGGTAGGAGTCTTCTGCCAGTGCTGCTCAATTCCTGTCTGTCTGGATAGGTCTTATAGGTGAGGGATTGGCCAAGCAAGTATGTCTTGACCAAGAGAGACGACTTTCCTTCTGAGGTAGGTATCTACCAATCCATCGATGCGTCTTGGCCAAGCGATAGTTCAAGAAGGATGTCTACTCCATTTTGCTCAGAATCTTGATTCCTTTCTCCTCTTTCTGTCTATTTGCTCCCTAGATCTGTTTCCTGCGATAATCAAATGATTCACACAGAAATCACTAGCATACCATTCGAAAATGCAAAAAAACTAATGGTAAAACTACTACAATTAAAGCTCAATCAATACTCTCCGCCTTAAAATCGTTATTCTCCTTCATCAAATCCATATTCTCATAACTCAATCTAGCCTTCTCAGAAATCAACAACACATTCTTATCAAATAGATCTCTCTCACTGTTCTTCAAGCCCAATATGACTTCTCGAGCTCTGCCCTCAAATGGAGAACCTAGAAATTTATAGAACCCACACCCACCTTGTCTACTATATAGGGTACATCTATGGAATCGCATACCTGGGTTCTTGTCGGTCTATGAAATCCACCTTGAAGTCTTCTTCCCGCAAAAATAATTGATCGACGGTACGTAGTCAAAATTGGGTCGCTGCTTAGCTACAGAACTGAACCGTTCTACACCCTCCTTCTAACTGGATGAAGAGATGGAGCTCGAAGATGATGATTGCACCTCCATTGGACAAAGGTGATGGCTCAGGCTAAAGATCAATTTCCCTTTCAAAATGGGAAAAATAGGGTTTCAGTAAATTTGGGATTTTAGGTTTGCTTCTATTGTTTTAGGTTTTTCGAATGGGAGGGTGAAACATTGTTTTCGGATTGGAATCGAATTTAGTTTAGGACCCTCGTCTTCTTCAGTACGCTTGCAGGACGGGTCGGGTTGGAGATGGGCGGGTCGTTATTAAGTGTCACATGAAACGGATATCGCTATATAACTTTCGTCGGACACTTCCGTAAATGTTCCATAATAAGACGTACAAAAATATGTTGATTTGGCTTCCATTATATATACTTCTTATTTTCCTCATCCTTAATACGTCATAAAAAACTAATATTACGTGTCTACTTCTAATGGTTACGTAGTATGACGATATACTACTTACAACCGCCGAGAATTAAGTTATTTTCTCAAGAATTCATGCTTTGTAGAGTTCAAAATATAAATTGCCTTTTGAGTTAATTAAATATTTCACTAACATTAAGGGAAAATAGTTTTATATATCTTTCAATTACAAGTACCGGTAAATATATTTAAACGTGAAAAGGAAAGCATAATTCAAATTATTGAAGAAACATAAGAATCATTTATTTATTTATTTATCATATGATAAAATTAATTGTAAAATGAATAAAATAATATTCCATCATTTGTTGTAACTCTTGTATAAAAACATCTATGAAATTGATTTTAATTTAAAATCAATATATAACGGTCATAGCTTCTACCATGGAGAATCTTGTTTATGTTTTATTGTCGTTGATGTTTTAATTCACCAAAGTTCCAAAAGGACCAATGCCTTTTCTGAATTTAACTGTTATTATTTCACAAAACATACTTAAGTTGTTCCTATAAACGCTTCACCAATTTTTAATTTATTTACATAAAATAGAATTATTTTTTTCTTATTCATTTCCTTTGTACCAATACGAAACAAATTAATTTCTTCCAGCCAACTATAAACTTTCACAAATTTTATTTTTGGTCTAAAAAATGACAATTGTATATTTTTTTTGTATAAACCATATATTATTATTAATAAATTATATTTTTCCCGTCCAACAATATTACTAATAAATCATATATGACAGTTCCCTTTAATAATTTTTCCTTTAATTTTATAAATTATTAATAGGATTACTTTATAAAATATATATATGACGTCATATTTAAGATCAGTATAATAATTTTTTCTACCTCTTATTATCGGCAAAATAATTAAAACATCCCTTTTAAATGACGGAAAACACTGTATACATGAGAGAGGGAAGAGTTGTCACTAGTGTGTACATCGTCTAACATTGTTGTTGTCAGAGTAATAGTATCAAACATAACACAAGAGACAAAAAAAAAACAAGTCCAACCTTACTATCCACGTGGACACGGTTTCACCTGGAAACAACCACAACAAATCCTGATATTTACTGTGGCTAGCACAGCTGTTGTGAGCCTATCACAGTCCTTAAAAAAAGCAAAGTTACAAGAATTTAACCCTAACATTAAATTCCCAACCTCCGTTGCTTCCAAACTAAAGATTCTACTTTCTGTCTTTTTTCCTAAACCAGAACCTGAAATAAACATTGTTTTTAGCTTATTGAGGTATTGCTTTACGGAGCTGCAGGAATGGAGGAAGCAATTGAGGTACTGAATTCTTCTCTGTTACAGATCAAATGGCGACTAAAATCCTATGCCAAGCATCGACTCGAAATGGGTACTTGTTCTTTTCGTCTATCTTAGATTCTAGATATTGAATTGAACCTCTCTCCTTGGTCTTATCATTGTCATCGTTTTCTTGTTGTTTCTAGAATTGGGTTTTTTTAGAGTTAGGTAAGTGCTTGGTTAAAGTCCTTTGGTTTGGATATGCACCATTAAACTACCAGTTGCTATGCTTTCTTTTGGCAGATATTTTAGCATTGTGCACCGAAATGAGGCCAGTGATAATGGTTGACTATGGTGGAAAGATGCCTGAACTGCAGGAGCATTTATGTGAACTCATTAAACTATGCCATCAGGTTTGAGCTGACACTGACTATGTAGGTTGCTTGAGTAACTCAGTACCGTTATTAATTGTGTGTGTAACTTTGGGCAGGAGTCAGCTGTGTTTGCGAATCTAAAAGTGATGGTTATTGATGACATGATATATTTGATACATGTTAGACAACTGGCAAATTATGTAACATCGAGCTTGAACTCGGAAGTGCAACTGCTCTTTGTGAACCTAGAAGAGGATCCTCCTAAGGTTGGCCGCTCACTATATGATTCTATTAGTAAATCTTGTTTCGGTTTGCTCTTTGCCTAGGACTTAGGAACACCAGTTTGATATTTTATTCAGATGGTAAGACAAGAGGAGGAAAGCCCTTTGGTGACAGAGCTTATACGAGTTCAGAATATGTTCTCTACATTTTTCCCTTGTGATGGAACAAATAAGGATCATAAGGCGGCTACTTCAGATATCTCTAACAAGGAGTGTAGCACTTCTCAGCACCCTGTTTTTATTGATCTTAGTTGCTGCATGCAGGACACGGAAGTCACAGTTCCAACTCTGAATGGGTAATGCCTATGTTTTAAAGATGATTCAATGGCTTTAATGAAGGTTGTATTTGGAGATGGTTCAATACAACTTAGGTTAGAGACATACACGTAGGACTTAAACTAAAAGTGTAATAAAACGTATGAAGTAATACTAGCATAGATCAATTTCCTTGCTAGATCGATTTGTATAAAGTCCAGGGATGTCAGAACATCTTTCACAATACTAATAGTGATGCATGTTATTGAGAAGCGACCTAAGCAACTGATGGACTTTCGTTCAGTACTTGTAAGTAGGATGCTAGCTTACTGGTTCATTATTTAGCTTTTTTATGACAATTGACTATAGATTCTCCTTTCACAAATGGTGTATATAGTAAAAGTGGGCATCTGATATGTGCCACATGATGTTGGTAAACTCATGCTACATTCACAATAAAAATGTGCATTTGGTGGTATGCAGATGGCTCCTAGGCTATCCAGTAGTGTACTTGTTCAGTATAGAGCACATTTCAGATGCGATTTACAATCTTTCCACCAAGTATCTTCGAATCTACAGAATTTCAGTCCGCAGGTATGTCTTTGTGTATTCGTCTGTTGATGACTTTTAAGTAAATCTAGAATTTGAATAACAGTCTCTGGTACACACCTTCTCTGACCTGCATATACTGTAGTCTCTTCAATGTCTTTTATCTTCTAATGATTGGAATTTCCTTGTAATAAATTTGTTTTCATCTTTACTTATATCTAAGCAGGTTATTGTTTTCCAATTTAAAAAAAAAAAAAGTTGATATAATGTGCATTCTTATGTAGTTAATAATATAAGCAGCATTCAGAACATATTTCTGGAAAAGTTACTATTAAATACTTATTTGAATGATTAGCTAGCCAGGTGTTAATATTGTGGTTGTCTGTCTGCTTTGGAGTCTGCCAAAAGTATGATAGTGCTGGTCTGATAATGATGCAAATTGCCTATTTAAGATAATGGCTAATGAGAGCCACTTTCTTAGGGAAGATATTAATAAGAGTAGTGAAGGTTGTCGATTGGACCTAAAACTGATACCAAGTCTTGTAAAATTATGGATATCTGCAGGAATGTTTCACCCAACAAGGGATCTCAGCCAGAAGAACTGATGAGGTAATTACTCATTGCCTGTTCTATTGCTATCATCATAGTTGGTAAAATATGAGGATTTTGGTAAGTCAGAAGTATGTAAAGGAGACCTAGATGAGTTTGCTGATGGGTCCCTTTGGTGAAGATTTGAGGATGAAAGGTAAAGAATGGTGGTAAGAGTTTGTTGATGTGTCCCTGTGGCGAAGGTACATTGGTGATTTTTTAGAATGATATTTTAAAAGGGTAAAGAATGGTGGTAAGAGTTTGTTGATGGGTCCCTGTGGTGAAGGTACATTGATGATTTTTAGAATGATATGTTAAAAAGATAAAACTTAATAATCATGTATAATCTGATTGGTGTTGTTCGATATCCCTTACCGTTTTCAACTTGTCTGTCAGGGCCATAAAAATTGGATTGACAATTTTTCTCTGCCCTGAGTTGGCTCAGGGTTTATCCTTGTGTCGTGAACCATCCTCAGTTACTGGTTTTGTTTCTTAAGTGCACCAATTGGGTTGGTAGGGCAGGGGTCTGTGTGTCTTTATTCACTGCATTGCCGTCCTAGGCTGTAACAACCTTAATATACCTCATTGGATGTTCTTGGTAATTGCATGCTATGTGATTTTCCAATGTTAATCCACTTTTTAGATAATTAGATTGTAACTCTCATCATTGTAGACGTTCCGACACTTTCTTATCTCAGGGTTCTAGTGGGATTTCCATTACTATACTGTTTTTGTTGATCAGCAAGTCAATTCTCATGTTTGTCTCGAAACTGTTTTAACAGCTTCTCAGTGCCTTATGAGCTGAGCATGAGAGGAGACAATGAACCATGGGCGGAGGCATTTGTAGCTCAAATGCAGTTGAAATGGGAGAAATGCAAGCAAATTTGGAGCTCCCTGCAGATGGAGGTTTGTGAATGCTATCCACAAGCAATTGCGTTATAGCAATAAACTGTCGACGCCAGATGAATTCCCGTCCTTCCTATTATCCTTGATGGAAGGAAGAAAGGATTGGTCCTTTGTTCAACAACTAGTATTTTGGAGGACCAAACTTCACAGTATGATGAGAAGAGCTTGAGTAAAAACTTAAGGTGCTGTTGGTAGCAGGTTCCTGTTGATTGTTGGGGTTTGGTATCCTATCAAAGCGACAGTCACACATAAAAGCAACTAATCTCAGTACATTGGGTTGCCAACGGGATCCACTGCTTATACCGGTACTTTATGTTATAAAAGGGAGGGGATACGGTACCTTCCATGTACTAAAGTCTTTCTCGTAGCAGTAATGTAATTGGTCCAATTCGGCAATTCTTCTATAGTGGAAGTTTTTACTGTCTAGATGTATTTGGTCCTACTGAAAGAGGAGAAAGAGAATCAGTTAGACGGTGATGCGTCAAAAATTGTGCACTCTCTCTTTAAATCTTTAAGTGCTGGGAATTGGAAATCCTATCCTCACACAAGTACTCCCTCCAGGGTAAAAAGAATGTCGTTTTAAGTGTTGCACGTGGTTTAAGAAAATGATTGGTTCGGAAAAAACGAGGTACTTTATGATCATAATACCCCTACCTTCCCTAACTATTTACATATTCATAACAGCTCAAAAGGAAATGGGCTGGCTTGAAGCCGGGCTGAGGGCTTGTCAAGTTGGGCTTGTCAAAGTTGGCCCAAGTGTGCGATCAGTTTGGATGAGTTTCAAATGAATTTTCTCGAACTATTAATTGAATATTTTCGTCTACTTTACATATTTTTATTTCGTATCATTTCTTTTATTCTATTTTATTTCACATTTTGATATTTTTCGTTCGAGTTTTTATCAGTTTTGAGTAAGATTTCTCGTACCAATTAGCTCGAAATAAATAATTTTAATTTACCATTATGCCATTATAATTAATTTAGTACAACTTATTTACCATAATGCCATTAATTTGGTACAAAAGTTACTGTTCATCATTTACGGCCAGGCCTCCT
>NBIL01128175.1:9077-21582 GCA_002752925.1 Viola pubescens var. scabriuscula | reverse complement strand
CAATGATCTGCACGGCTGGGCTCTCCATTGGGCTTCTAACTTCAAGTCGCGGGCTGTTGGACGCACACACTGCGCACGAAAATGTCGGCATATGATTTCTGATGATCCAACCGTCCAAATGAGCTGAAACAAGTCTCAAATGAAAGCCAACATCCTTAAATGTCAGGAAAGTCTTCTGTCGTCTTGATCCAGGTCCTACTGGGCCGGATAGATGCAGTCGAAGTTTCCTGTCGCGGATGGGGATCTCTGTTGGCATAGGCTCCTGTCAACAAAAATGTCACCATATGTTTCATGATGATTTACTCATCCAAATGGCTTCAAATTTGGACCAGAGCTAGATAACACTTTGGGATTTCCATTGGTATCTTAATTGCTCAATTTGGACATCTCCTTGGTCAAGATATCTATTCCGTTCTATTCATATCCGAATCTGCCCAGAATTGACTCTTTTCGTTACTTCTTGCTCAATCCCTCTCCAAATCGGTAATCTACAAATAATCATGGAATTCAAATGAAATCAATAGAATTACCATTCATAAATGTATAAGAATAGGTGTAAAAACACCATCATTTGAGGTTCAATCATGAAGTCCTGGGGCCCACGCCCTGGTAAGCTTTCACGAACCCTAACTCGGACTCGAACCCCTAAATAGATGGAGCGCCCAATTCCTTTAATGATTCGGTAAACGCTCTCGAATCTATTTACTGAGGGGCCCCTTTTTGGGTATCGTCCGGGAGCCTTTCAGCCTGTTAGAAATAGTTGAAATCACCCCCAGCATGTGCATCATGATCGCATGTATTTTCCGACGTGTTTCGTTATTGACATGGTTTTTCATATTCTACTCTCTTGATTTATTAGAGTTCCATCATTATTATTATCAAATTATTATTTTAATTTTCAGTCTATTCTGGATTTAGATACTACTGATTTAGTGTTCTTTTTTCTTTTCTACTCTCAAAAGCAGGGTACGAAAGGGAGTTTTGCGTCCAATTCAGTTCTGGAAATCCAAATTCGGTTTCAGAATTTGAGAGAGATCGAGAAGGCGATAATTGGGATTTGAATTCCAATGTCGTTCTGTGTAAAAGGGAAATTCTAAAACTTACTGATTATAGTGATCATTTTATTGAATCACCCTTCACTCATAATCTATTTTTTCCTCTTTATTTTGCAGGAACTCAAGCTAGTATTTGAATCATGTCATGGTTACTTGCATAATAATTTGCTATAAGACCATTCGCTTCATGTGATAACCCACATCATACTAGATATGGTAAGGCTTATCAACTTGGGAAAGCAATAGAATAACGACCAGAAGAAGATGTTGAGGAACATCAATGGTTGAGCACATTTTTACCGGGGGCAAAGCGGAGAGAGCGATAATTCGCAACAAAGAGCTCTTTGCGTCCATCCTACCTTTGCTTCAGTTCCATCACTACTCAGCGGGACAGAGGAATCCTCCTCCTACTAGCCCTTGAATGATCGTCCTTCCTACCCTCGCTGCTCATGCTGAGCATATCCAGAGAAGTCCATCTATCTTTTCGCCACTTTAAGTCTTAGCAATTATACAATCATTGTGCATCCATTTCTACACTAGGGGGCAACAATTTTTTTTTTTTGAATAAAATTGTGAATAAAATTTTAGCTTTATAATTGTGAATAATTTTTGAATAAAATCCACACTACCCCCAATTTTTCAAACCTTCCACAAATTGGGCATGTTCACCATTTTATTGCATCGCAGATAACTTGTGCATCCATTCGAAATTTTATGACAAGCATAATCTCGCCTGCTTGCTTTTATATCTGTAGCATGTCTTAGACGTAAGCAGTCACAATCATATCCCTGTGAATACTTTGGCCCTTCACGCCTTATCTCTTTCATGAGTGCAAATGCCTAACTAAGCACTAGTTAGATTTGCATAATATCCAGGGTACATGCATCATTAGACATGGGATAACAGTAAGATGACATTGGACTTTGCTCCTTCTTCCCTTTTAATTTAATTTTCCAACCATTTACCCCCAAACGCTTATATTAGTATACCATTCTACATTTCTATCAACTTGAAAACCCTCTTTCTAAACTCCTCCATAACCAGCAAGTAGTGCTCAATCAAGTTCGCCAGCTAAAAATTAAGGATGCATGTTAAGTCTGTTTCACAAATCGGCGGGATGAAAAAGAAACCCTAAAAGGTTGTTGACGGTCTGCACTAAGAAGAAGAGAAAAGCAAAAATCAAAGGCCCCTACCCTAAACCAGAACTGAGGAAAGACAAGACGAAAAACGTACTTGCTTTGCTTACTATTGTATTTTACATTTGACTTAAAAAAAAAAAAATTCAAAGAAAAAGTGTTCAAAGAACACGACACAATAAAAGCAGAAGCAAGTACGGAAAAAGTCCAAAATCAACAAAAGGTGATCCCAAGAAGGAGCATCTCCAGCAAACATTCAAGAACTTATGCGCCTCGCCAACAAAAAAGGATCTCGGAAAAATCATCCCCAACAAAGATTGAAGAACTTGTGCACTTCGCCTCGCCGCGGCCAATCAACAAGCACTGTTCATTAGAACCCTTTTTTTTTCTGCTAAGAAGCACCCCTTTACTAAACAGACCGTTTCTTTCCTTCTTTCAAAACCACCCACTTCATTTCTTTTCTCTTGAAAAGTCCTTTCGATTATTAGAATGCCCATGCATGTGCATCTTCATTTGAAGTTTATTCACTCGGATTGACATTGCAAATCTGATTTCTGTGCCATGTTTGTTGCATTTTTATGAGTGTAAACACTTAGCTCCGTTTCTGAGCATGAGCACAAACACTAGTATTCGGTAAGGATTGCTTATGTCTACATGATGTGGGAAAGTCTTATCCTTGAGGTCGTTATCTCCTGGGCAAGATGCAGATGCTTTTCTAGGCTCGTATCAAGCTCGCTCATATGACAAAAATTGGATGACAAGATCTCAAAAAATGCTCAAATATGTTGAACTTTCTCTTGATAAGGAAGTCATTTTCATAAAATCCTTGGGGGCAAGCCTCAGGGTAATATGGGAATATTTTCACGAGTTGATCTCATTTTTTAACCCATATATCAATTACTCTCTCTTTTTTTCCATCCATGCTGCTTCGTGTTTGCTCCTTTCCTACTCTCAGGGTACATGTGTGGAAAGGAAACTCCGGCAAAGTCTCGCAAAATGGGTCTTGATGAGAAAATCATCTTCCCCTCATCATTAACAAATCCAATCAGGTTGTGGAAATTCCAGTGACACCAAGTCTGGAGCACCAATCCGCGAATCCGCAAGCAGAGCCTCCAACCAGAGTACCAATCTGCAAATCCAAGAGAAATCCAAGCAGAGCCTCCAACCGGAGCACCAATCCGCAAACAGAGCCTCCAATCGGAGCACCAATCCACAAATCCGCGAGAAATCCAAGTAGAGCCTCCAACCGGAGCACCAATCCATAAATCCGCAAGCAGAGCCTCCAATCGGAGCACCAATCCGTAAATCCACGAGAAATCCAAACAGAGCCTCCAACCGGAGCACCAATCCGTAAATCCGCAAGCAGAGCCTCCAACCAAAGCACCAACCCACAAATCTACGAGAAATCCAAGTAGAGCCTCCAACCGGAGCACCAATCCGCAAATCCGCGAAAAATCCAAGCAGAGCCTCCAACCAGAGCACCAATTCATAAATCCGTGAAGAATCCAAACAAAGCCTCCAACCGGAGCACCAATCTGCAAACTCACAAGATAGCCGACTAAAGCTGCAACATCCCGTGGTAGTCCCACGCCCTTCCATCATCCGGTGGTAGTACCACATCATCTGGTGGTAATCCCGCCTCATCCCGTGCTAGTCCCACATCCTTCCATCAAAAAATAAATACGTGGTAGCCCCACATCTTTCCACCAAACAACATCCAAGCATCAGTGAAAGACTACGAGCACTACCCTCGCCGGATCTGAATCCATTCAAGAATCAGTGAAAGACTACGAGTACTACCCTCGCCAGATCTGAATCCATTGAAGCATTAGTGAAAGGACTACAAAGACCATCTTCCTCCATATCTGAGAAGACCATCCTTCCTACCTATCCGATTTCCCCAACATTCGAGTGAAGGTATGTTACCACCACTTTTCCTAATTTTGTTGTGATGACTTGGTCGTCCGCTTTCAGTTTATTTCGTTGTGGCGACTTGGTCGTCCGCTTTCAGTTTATTTCATTTGTGACAACTTGGTCATCCGCGTTCAGTTTATTTCGTGTGACGACTTTGTCGTCCGCTTTTAGTTTATTTCGTTGTGACGACTTGGTCGTCCGCTTTTAGTTTATTTCGTGTGACAACTTGGTCGTCCGCTTTCAATTTATTTAGTTGTGGTGACTTGGTCGCCCACTTTCAGTTTATTTTGTGTGGTGACTTGGTCACCCATTTGTCAGTTATTTTGTGCGATGACTTGGTCGCCCTCTTTCAGTTTATTTTGTGCGGTGACTTGGTCGCCCATTTGTCATTTATTTCGTGTTGTGACTTGGTCGCCTACTTTCCTCACTTTGTGCGGTGACTTGGTCGCCTATTTCCCACTTTTCTTATTTCGTGTGATGACTTGGTCACCCACTTTCAACTTATTTCGTATGACGACTTGGTCTTCCACCTCCAGCTCAATCCATGCGGTGGCTTCACCCCCACTCTCTAACACATTTCATGCGGTGGATTCCAACCACCTCCAGCACATTTCATGCGGTGGCTTCAAACCACTGTCCAAGCACATTTCATGCGGTGGCTGCCAACCACTCTCCAGCACATTTCATGCGGTGGCTTCCAACCACTCTCCAGCTCAATCCATGCGATGACTTCCAACCACTCTCCAAGCACATTTCATGCGGTGGCTTCCAACCACCCTCCAGCACATTTCATGCGGTGGCTACCAACCACCCTCCAGCTCATTTCACGCACTCTCCATGTCAATTCGCACGGTAAGTTCAAGGTAAGACCTACTTTCCAGTCTCTTTACACCCTTTGATTTAATTGTTCTATCTTCAAATCATTTTCTGTCTTTTACTTTTCACCCCACTATCAGGGAAGTCGCTATCATTTACTTTTCAGCCCCTATCAGGGAAGTTTTTCATTTACTTTTCACCCCACTATCAGGGAAGTCATCATTTACATTTTAATCATTCACTTTTCACCCCACTATCAGGGAAGTCGTCATTTACTCTTTACCCCATTAGCAAGGAAGTCGTCATTTACATTTTTGCATTCTCCCTCATTATCAGAACGGTATGTGCTTGTACTTCCACAACTTGCCTCACTTCTAATATTTATACATTGCATTCATTTGATGTTCCCGTCATGTCATACCGAGTAGTACTTTGGGGCAACCGTCTTTACTGCTCATCAAAAAATTTATTTTTGATAAGACAGTAAAGAGGGGGCAACTGTTGCTACCCGAATTTTAAGCTGCATGGTCAGAATAAATAATCACCTTAGTTCCAAGTAAATATTATCGAAATTTATCTAAGGCAAAAATAACGGCAAACAACTCATTATCGGTGGTTGTTTAATTTTTATGCGCCTCATCTAGCGTCCTTGAAGCATAATAGATGACGTGAGGATCCTTCCCATCCTTTTGTCCCAATACAGCACCTACAGAATTGTTAGAAGCATCACACATAATTTCGAAAGGTAAATCCCAATTGGGTGCTTGGATTACAGGTGTCGTGGTTAATTTCTTTTTAAGCTCATCAAACGCCTTCTTACAACCCTCTCCAAACCAGAATTCAACGTGCTTTTGTAGCAATCTACACAAGGGAGCAGCCACCTTCGAAAAATACTTGATGAATCTTCTATAAAATCATGCATGGCCAAGGAAAGAGCGTACTTCGCACACACATGTTGGGTAAGGCAAGGACTCTATGACATCTATTTTAGCTCTATCAACTTCAATTCCCTTTTGAGAAATCATGTGTCCTAGAACTAATCCTTGATCTACCATGAAATGTCATTTCTTATAATTAAAAACAAGGTCAGTTTCTAAACATCTCTTAAGAACCTTTTCTAAATTTCCTAAGCATTCATCAAAGGAATTTCCATACACTGTAAAGTCATCCATGAAAACTTCAATTTCTTTTTCAACATACTCAGAAAAAATACTCATCATACAACATTGAAACGTTGCAGGTGCATTAAAAAGTCCAAAAGGCAAACGTTTATAAGCAAAAGTCCCAAAAGGGCAAGTAAAAGTTGTCTTATCTTGATCTTCTAGAGTGACGGGTATTTGATGAAATCCAGAATACCCGTCGAGGAAACAATAATGGGTTTTACCTGAGAGATGTTCCATCATTTGATCGATGAAAGGGAGGGGAAAATTATCTTTCCTTGTTGCTGTGTTAAGCCTGCGATAATCAATGCAAACTTTCTACCCATTTTGCACTCTTGTTGGGACCATCTGGCCTTCATAGTTATCAACCATTGTTATCCATGTCTTCTTGGGTACAACCTGCACAGGACTCACCCAAGAACTATCAAAAATGGGATAAATCACTCTCGCATATAGGAGTTTCAACACCTCCATCATGGGGGGGGTTTAGCCTTCTTTGGGGCTGTCTCAGGGTCTTACAATCCTCCTCAAGATGGATTTTTTGTGTACAAAGGAAGGGAAAAATCCCTTGATGTCAGCTATAGTCCAACTAATCACTTCTTTGTGGTCTTTCAACACTCGTACAAGTCTATCCTCCTCCACCTTCGTCAACTTGCTAGAAACAATCACTGGCAGACTCTTTCTCAAACCTAGGAAAGAGTACTTTAAGTGATCAGGCAAGGTTTTCAGCTCCAATTCAGGGGCCTGCAAAACTGAAGGGAGAAGCTTATTGTGAGTTTCTGGCAATTCAATAGTCTTAGGAGTAATAATATCATCAAGATATTTGAAAGTATCAAGTTCAAAAATTGTTTCTCTGATTCCTTCATTGATTTTAAATTTTTCTTCTAATTCCTCAAGTCTTGGGTGATAAATACTTCTGCTAAGAACATAATCCAAAGGGTAAGCAATATTAATTTCATAAATATCAGTAACATCAAGGTCAATAATATCCAAGAAATTAACACAATGCAGGCCATTAGGAAATCTCATGGCATCATACATGTTAAAAGTAATAATCTCGCCATTAAATTCTAATGTCAAGCATCCTCCAAACACATCAATCTTAGCTCTAGTTGTTCTTAAAAAGGGTCTGCCTAGTAATATCTCAATAGACTTGTTTGAATGATCATTGTCCATGTCAACCACATAAAAATCTGCTGGGAATATAAAATCCTTCACTTGGACTAACACATCTTCAATAACTCCTACTGGGTATATAATTGATCTATCTGCTAATTGAATTACAACTCTCGTTTCCTTCAATTCTCCAATATTTAGAGTCTTAAAAATAGTTAATGACATGACATTTATCGCTGCACCAAGATCACATAATGCTTTCTCTATGGTCTGCTCTCCAATTTTGCAAGGAATCACGAAGGTTCCTCCATCCTTGCATTTGTTAGGCAATTTCTTTTGAAAAACAGCGGACACATTCTCATTCAAATTGATCCTTTCGATACCTGCATCTTCTTTTTGTTAGTACATAGTTCTTTAAGAAACTTGGCATATTATGGCACTTGAGCAATCATATCAAGCAAAGGAACATTGATAGCTACTTTTCGAAAAATGTCTAAAATAGCTTTCTTTTCCCTTACCTTCTTGGCCTTTTCAAACCTTTCTGGACAAGGGAGAGGGATTACCTGTTGCTCTTTCTTTATCAGTGGCTCATGAATAGGATCAATCTGGACTGGCTTGTCAGGAATCACTTCCGCTTCTGGTTCAAACTCAGCTAGCAGTGGAACTGCTTCTGGCCTCTTCTCCCCCAGGTCTGGGGAAGAGTCAAGTTTGTCTGGAATTTCTGCTACACTCCTCAATGTCATGGTTGATACATTATGCTTCGGGTTATCAACTGTAGTTGCTGGTAGCCTACTGCTTTGCTCCTGGTTGTTGATGTTCATCTGCGCAATCTTTCTCTCCATATTCGAAATGGACGCTTGAGTGGATTTCATGAATTATCTAAGTGTTTCACCCAAAGAGTCAACGGTGGTTTGCTGGGGCTGTTGTTGTTATGGTTGTGGTGCATAAGGTCTTGGTTTGTAATTCTGCAAGTTAAGAGGAGGTTGTTGTTGTTGTTGTGGCAGTTGTTGATTTGGTTGAGGGTTCCAGCTAAAGTTCAGATGATTTCTCCACCCCGGATTGTACTAGTTTGAATATGGGTTATTGTTTTGAGTGGGGTATTTTCCATAATGATGGTGATATTGGATGGCCGCATTGACCTCTTCTGGGGTTCCTCTTACCAAGACACACTCATGAGTTGGGTGTCCTTGTTGGCTACAAACTCCACAAGCTGCCACTTGCTGTACCTGTTGTACCTGTGCTTGTGATTGGCTTGCATATATACTATTAACACTGTTAGAAATTTCAATTAATTTTTGTTCAATGGAGGCTACATTACCAATAAGTGTTGTCCTCTTTCCTGGACCGTTCTGATAGCAATTCTCTACCAATGTTTGGAACAACGCCATAGCTCTTGTGGGAGTCAAATCTTGAAGCGCTCCTCTAGTAGCTGCATCCACGCTCTGCTTGTCCTTCCAGTTCATACCATCATAAAAGTATTATATAAGAGTGATTTGGAACTTCATGTGTTGGGAAAATCTCTTGCATTTCCTTGAAGCGCTGGTAGTACTCTCTAAAATTCTCATTATCCCTCTATTGAATGGCTGCCAAATTTTTCCTTGCAACTCCTGCCTTGCTAGCTGACCAATATTTGTTTAGAAATACTAGTTCCAATTAGGGCCATGTTGTGATGGAATTGTGGGGTAGGCCAAGGAACCAACTTCTGGCTTTGTCCTCTAAGGACCACGGGAATACCCTAGGTTTAGCTCTCTCTATGGTAACCTGAGGGGGCTTAAGAGTGTCACACTCCCAATGAAGGCTCTGAAGGTGTTTGAAGGGGTTTTCTGTGGGAAGGCCATAGAACTTTTTGAGATTGTGTATGGTGTTTGGTTTAACGGACCAGTCATGTTCGACGGGAAGGTAGTTGATACAGATGTGTGTATTCTGTGGTGGACCTTGGTTTAGTTCCTTAAGGTTCATCTCTGGTTCATTCATTAGAGGATCCATTTCTGGATTTGTAGGAACTGAATTTTCTCCTTCAGCAAACGAACTCTCTCCCAGGTCTGGGAGAGAGCCAAGTGACTGTGAACTAGTTTCTTCGGATTCTGCCCTCTGTCTTTTTGCTCGATGCTTTCTGTACTGAGTTTCTCTTCTTGTTATCTCTAGGTTGTACGGAAGTAATGGCGAACTAGAAGACTTGGTCATAAAACAAAGAAATTAAAATTAGTACCGATGAATTCCCCGGCAATGGCGCCAAAATTTGATAGTTGCCGATTCCATCAAAAATAAAATAATACAATTCATTAAGACTGTAGCAAGCGGTAAAAGGATCGTTCCACAGAGATTTCAGGACAATTTTAATTTCTGAAAATGACCAATTTTGTAACAGTGGTAAAAAACAATAGGGGGGGATGTTGATTCGTAATTAATAAATAAACAAAACAAAACAAAACAGTAAATAAGATATGATTGTTGTGATTCAATGGATTAAGAATTCCCAGTAAAGACTCAATCTAGACCATGATTCATACAAGTTGATCATTGATGCAAACATTCAAAACCAATTTCATAGAAAGGCTATAGAAATCAAAGACACTCTAGACTTCCTACTCTCCTTCTACTCAAGATTTCCAAAGAAACACTCTATTAAGAACCCCTAACCTCCTTAACAACCCTAGGGGACACTCTATTAAGAACCCCTAACCTCCTTAACAACCCTAAGAGACACTCTATAGGATTTAATTAAGTGATTGATTTGACCCGCAAACCAATTAGTTGCCCGCATATTCCTATCAACAATGTAGCATCCAAAGTTTCAAAGAAAAGCTGCAAGTATCCAGATTAAAATTCAAGTTAGCTACTCTTAAATCAAATAAGAATAATTTGACATTAAATCAAAAAGAGTAAAAATATGAAATCTGAATTTTATAAAGCTCAATTTGATCTCACAACAATTGAATCATGACCTTAGAATTTTTACCAAGAATAAAAAAATTTAGCCTACTAAAGACATAATAAAATTGATGGAAGAAATATGCATGAATTAATTAAAAAAGTAAAAGAAGAATAAAACAAGGTTTTTTGCAGCCGAACAATGGCCACTGTCAATTGCGGAAGAAGAGAGAGAGCTTTCACCTTTGTCCAGCTACACCCTAAATAATCCCGAGAATAATTAATTGTTCTAATCCCATAAGGAAACTAAAAATTAAATAAGGTTGTCTTTATCTCCTAACAAAAATAGAATAAGAGAAGTCTAAAAGGAGTATGCGTCTTCAAAAGAAGTCTTTCTAGACGAAAACAGCAAAGGACGCATGTTTTTGGTATGAGGCCCAGCTGTTTGGTCTCGCGTCTGTGCTCCTGAAGCAATTCTGACCGACTCTTTCCCAGGTCTGAGAAAGAGTTTAGCTAATCTTTCTGCCATTCACCAACTTCATGCTCTAAATGGAGCTTATCAGTTCCTTTTCAATAATTTGGCTTCGCAACCTACTTTCGGCAAACAGAAATAGAAAACACCATAATTAACAGTATCATCATTCAAAACAGTAGAAAAATATGATGAATAATTAAACATTTTAGCGTTCAATCAGACCACCACGTTTAGAAACACATGAAGAAATATTATATTCATAAATGCAGTGGTTCAATTGGAAGTTTTTTTACGAACACACGACCTAAATTTATCATTAAGCGAAAAGCGAGAATGGAGTAGTTATGTAGGGTTTAGTTGGACAAAATTTACAAAACAGAATGAAGGGTTTGATTGAAAAATTTACAAACACGTGAACTAAATTAATCATGTAGTTGGACTAAATTTACAAAACCGAATGAAAGACTAAATTAATCATTAAATAATTATTTTAGCGAAATAGAAAATAAACTGAAAGAAAAGTATGAGATTCCATAAATGCAGGAATTTTATTGAAAATTTCTACGAACATGTGGACTAGTCAGCAAGTAGTTGGTTTAGTGAAAAAAAGTAAAATTAAAAAATTAAATACAAAAAAAATAGAGATTCCCTAACGCTTGGTTAATTGGAAATCTTTTAAAAAAACAAAGTTGTCCTTTATCCTATTTTTACAGGGGACTGATTTCTACCGTAATTCTACAGTAGAAACAACTATTTGGGCATAAAGTTTTTGTAATTAGATAAATATGTTAGTTGGTTAATTGATCCATTGAAAAGAAAGGAGAAAAGTCAGTATGAAACAAATGATTAAGATTATGTTTTTTTCTAATTAAGATTGCGTTCACTGTTTTTTTTAGAAATAATCTATAATGAAAGAAAATAAAAGTAAAAAATAAAAAATCATGAGTACTATATTAACTGGTATTACCGTACATATTAGATTGTAGTTTAACCGGTTAGTAGTGCATGTTTTCTTTATGACAAAATTCATGATATTGTAATAATATTTAATAATATAATTTATTTTGATGTTATTTTTGTAAAAGAATTATATAATGTATAAGTATTCATCATGTAAAATGCGCATGTGCGTTTAGGAAAACCTACTGCTAATAAAAGAATGCATGACTAGTAATGGATATGCATGACATGTAAAATGCGCATGTGCCTTTAATAACCATTGAATTTTTTCCTCAGACATTGTAATTTATAAACTTATTTCTTATTGTTTAGCACTTTTAAATATAATTAATAATTAATGGTTATTTTGTCCACGTCAGCTCCACATCAGTTATTAAATATTAATTTTTTTTATTAAAAAATAATTTAATGAATAAATAAATCCTAAATTGCGTTGTCTACGTCGCATTCACTTCTACTTCTTCACGGATCAGGTTCTTTTAATTTTTCCCGTAACATGATCAGTCATATTAGAGAAATTTGAGTCATTCAATAAAATTAGACGGCTGAAATTAAAAATTCAAGTCATTAATGAGTTGACTACTTGTTGAATTTTATTGACTAGTCAACTCATTAATGACTTGAATTTTTAATCTCATCTGTCCAATTTTATTGAATGGCTCAGATTTCTCGAAGAAAAAATGAGAAGCTCTCAATCCCTTCTTCACCTCCGATTTCATACTCTCCTATGTTATCTCACTCCCTCAAATCAAACACAAAGTTCCATTGCAGACAGAGCAGCAAACCTAACCTAAGCACGCCACACGGCCGCAGTCGCCTACACGAGCTCGTCCTCACCGGACCCGGCGCCAACATCGTCCTCATATCCTCTGCCGCGGCAAGAACAGCTCCTCCATTCACCTCATCCCCTCATCCGCTCCTTCATTGTAATTTTGAAAAGGAAGCCTGCTACTGTCTTGCCTAGCCTGCTAAATTGCTAATGTCAAGTGTCAAGAATCAAG
>NBIL01128156.1:0-10991 GCA_002752925.1 Viola pubescens var. scabriuscula | reverse complement strand
CTCTGTGGGTCCTAATCCAGTTCCCTTAAACTCTGTGGGTCCTAATCCAGTTCCATTAGGTTCTTTTGGACCCAATCCTGTCCCCTTAGAGTCTGTTCACCCTTCCAATGTTGAAGACACACCATCTTGCTCGACACAGGATGAGATATTACCTGGGTTAGATGGCCTAGACAGACGTTTTGTGGAGGATATTTTTTATTTGCTTCGGAAAGAAGAAACGTTTTCTGGGCAGGTGAAACTGATGGAAAGGATCTTGCAAATACAAAATCCAACAGTGTTAAACTGGTACTCCACACATCACTATGTTTGTACCATCCAACAAACTATATTTCCTCCCTTTATGTATAACATTTCTTATGCCACTCAGGTTTCTGATAAAAGGTGGCGTGATGATTTTGGCTACCTGGTTGAGTGAAGCAGCTGCTGAAGAACAGACTAGCGTGCTCCTTATTACCCTTGAAGTACATACTGATTCCTAGTACTGCTTACTATGTTTGTGGTTTGCTATCTTGCTTAGATTTGTGATTGTGCAGGTTCTTTGCCATTTGCCTTTACATAAAGCTCTTCCTGAACATATGTCAGCCATACTGCAAAGTGTCAATAAGCTCCGGTTTTACAGGACTTCAGGTGTGCTTTTTTTGTCTTTCTCGTTTCTTAGAGTCTTATCCTTTGTTTTGTGGCAGCTGCATATTCTCTCCTTTTTCTCATGGTTATGTTTCATGTTTGGCATCAGTGTTCAATTAACAAATAGATAATTGGCCCCGTATAGGTTTTTCCATCTGAGTGTGCATATTGCTTGAGTATACCTGTTTTGGATACGTCGGATTTTTAAAGAACACTCCTGTAGTTTAGTCTTCATCTCCTGTGAATATTGTCAAAACAATTTTGGTGTCTGTTGTTTTTGTGCTTTATCTGTGTTCTTTTACCCTCAACTGTATTTTTTAATCTCATTTATCTGATTTGAAGATCAGACATATCAAACAGGGCAAGGCTTTTGGTGTCAAGGTGGAGTAAAATATTTGCTAGAAGCCAAGCTATGAAAAAACCAAATGGCATGCGATCTTCCACAGATGCACAGGAGATGATACTGAAGCAGAGGTAAGTCCATGTCTTTAGACTCTTTACCTCTATGCTATATGTGTAAGATGTTTTTAGCATATCTCATTGGCTCTAATTCTGTGCAGCATCGATGAAATTATGGGCAATGGATTGTGGCAGCCTATTGTTGATAATCATGTAAGTTATTTGGCAAACCACCTGGGGAAAAAGTGAACTGATCTTAAAAATGAATCCAACCCTCCCCCACTCACCCACCCACCCACACACTCACACCAATGTTGACGAACTTGTAAGTTCCTGGCTAATCATGATTCTTTTTAATTGTTGTTTTTTTCTCTTTTTGTGTGCGTTCAGGATAATGCTCTTGCTTTGCCTCTTGAAGGATCAGGAAATATCAGGTGTGCCTATATGATCCTTTGTCTTGCTTCTACTCAAGTTTTAGCTGTGTTGTTACTAAGTAAATTTTTCTCTAGGAAAATGGAAGCATCACAGCAATCATTGAAGCTATTGCCTGCATCAGCAGATGATCCAAATAGAAAGCATGTCCTAGGCATGCCATCATCCCGTATCCCTCAAAACTTTCTTATGACCTTTACTTATATATGGATGAAAATAAAGTAACTGTAGGTATCTTAAGTGCCTTCGGTGACTGTAATATTCCATTTGTCAGGATGAGTTTTTACATTTTTTTCTGTTAAATCTATCTAATATTAGAAGGTCCTTCTCAGCTGTTTCTATTTGCTTTCTTATGGTTTTTGAAGGACCTTTGGGTGCTGTGATTTCCATCATCTATTCCTTCTCAAAACGCTATGCTGGTCTTGTCGTTTCCTATAGTGATCTTTGAAAATTGTCCATTTGAGTTAGGCAACATTAGAGCATGTAAGATGTAACTGCGCATTTTTAACCAGAAAATGATCAGGTCTGGCATTGAAGTTAGAGCCTGTTGTAGAGCCTATTTACCTGAAAAATTGGTCATTTCATACTGACCTGAAATCATTCATGCATGTACAAATATTGCACTGCTTTATTATCTGTATGAATCATACACTCCTTAACTAGCAACAGATAATCGAGAACGGAGAAAAGTTCAGCTTGTGGAACAGCCAGGGCAGAAAACAGCTGGCAGAAGCCCCCAGGCCACTAAAGCAGCACCTGTTAATCAAAGCCGCCCAATGTCTGCTGATGATATTCAAAAAGCAAAAATGCGTGCCACATACATGCAGCAAAAGTATGGGAAAACTGGTTCCCCTTCTAAAACAAGTAATGATATAAAAACTGGAGGTCTTAATAAACCTTCCATTTCAAGTACTACATCCATCAATTTGCCCCAAGTTTCTAAAGTTCCTGTTCAACGTAAGATTGAGGAGCTAAAAAAAGTAGTAATATCTCCCCAAATCACTTCTACTAAGGATGAAGGTTCTCTTGATCAATTGCAAAAAACAAATTTAAAGCAGACATTGGGGGAAATTTGCAACAGGGCCGAGATCCAGTGGCAGACACCACCAGGTACTTTTGCTTCTGGTGTTTCGTTGTTGGTTAATTTAACTTTTGTTACTAAGAATTAGTATAGAAAGATATTTAGTGATTATTCTCAAAGAAAAAAAAAAGATAGAAAGTGATTCTTTACAGGTAAAGCGAGTTGTTACTGTAGAATAGTTCTCAAAATAGTGACATAGGGTGACATATTGGTAGTGGTTCCTGCATATGGAGGAGTTAGATTCTAATGTTTGTTTGAACAAGGAATTTTATGGTTTTCTTTTCAATAAATAATTCTTGAAATCAACAGATATAGAACGTTTGTCATTTCTTTTATGGAATCAAATCATTTGGACCAATATGTACAGGGTTACCTGGTTGTTCTGGAAGTTGTAGGCTTTGCTATGTTGTTTTTGGGCCGTTTGAGGATTAAATTTGTCAACATTGCCCTCATTTAATCCCATGTCTGCGCCATCTGTGTTAATATTGGCTTTCAGGTTTCCGGTCAACCTTATGTTACAACAACTGGATTCCCTTAATTAAAAAGAACATAGCGATGAACCCTACAAATGGCAGCTAAACTCTAGTAAAGAATAATTTGCAACTTTTTGACAAGAAAAAGAACATGCAACTAATCAACCTATTGGGATTGGTCTCATTTTTTACCAGAACTTTGGGGTTACTCTTAATGTTTCAGCATAAGATGATGCAAATGATTAATATCTTGCTCTCGGGATATTCGCCTGGTCTATTCCGGACGACATGTATTGGTGTTTGTGCGCTGGACGGTTGGAGCAAAATTTGATTTTAGATTATCCAGCCCAGATGGTTTAATAGGATGTCATTGGGTATTTTCAGATAATGCTGTATTAATTGGATTTTGCAGAGAGTTTGGTTTTAAACCTGTTGATGTGATTTTTCTATGGATTACAGTATCAATGCTTTTAATCTGTAGTGTCAATTTCCAAATTGGGTATATATGTGGACTATGTCAAACGGTCTTTCATAAATTTTATCTTGTTAAAGAAAAGACTATAATGTGAAAGTACGATTTCCTCTTTCGTAATCCAAAATATTGTAACTTTGGGTTTTGAGTTCAATTCTTAAAAACATGAATGGATTTTTTTTTTTTAAAGTTCATGGCCTTTCAGAAGGTTGGTGTACTAATCACGTGATTTATTCTTCCTTTTTGTTCATTTTTTTTCCATCCTTCAATTCTTTTGGTTTTATCTCCTCAAATCTGAACTGCTACATATTGCAGCCAAAGTTGTTAATTAGCATTGATGTGTAGAACTTTTGATTTTAAGATGTGGTTTGTGTCTGTTTAGAGTTTTTAAGGCTCAAGTTTTTCTTTTTGATCTTTTTCTGCACGGCTTCATGAACAGTATTTTGACACCACAAAAAGAATGGTCCTGTTCTTCCATATAAAATAAATTGTAGGAAAAAGGGAAATGAAAGTATAATGAGGTTAATGTGTTGGTTTTTGGGCTGTAAATTGTAATTCACCTGTACTGATGTTTTCTTTTTTGGCCTTTTTTCCCCTTCAAATTACTCCTTGGACTCCGTAAAATTCCAGCCCTTCATGATATTTTTCGTTTCTGCAGAAGTAAAACTCATCGATCTTTGGGGAGTGGGCAGTGGTGAGAATAGCAAAGAAGTTGATGTTCAGAAACACAGAAACCGTAGGGAGATGGAAATCATCTACAGAACCATCCAAGAGATACCATCTAACCCCAAGGAACCATGGGACCTCGAGATGGACTATGATGACAGTTTAACACTAGAAATTCCAATTGAACAGCCACCTGATGTTGTTGATGGTGCAGAAACCCAGGTCCCTCATAATGAATGTGTAAACCCAGAAATCGCAGCGGCACCCCCCTTGCCCAGTATTGCCGGTGGTGGGAATGCAGCCGAGCCGGATCTCGAGTTGCTTGCTGTTCTGCTAAAAAATCCACAGTTGGTTTTCGCACTGACTTCTGGGCAAGCTGGGAATGGAGTGAATGAAGAAACTATTAAGCTGCTTGATATGATTAAAACAGGAGGAGCTGGTTTAGCAGGTCTTTTAAATGGTGGAAAAGCAGAGAAAGTTGAAGTATCTCTTCCATCGCCAACTCCCTCGAGCAACCCCGGAACGGTGCGTGACTTAGGCTCATGCTGCACGTTTTGCCACAAATCACTAAAATGTTGTGAACTTTTTGCGGGTATAAGCATAGTAGTAGTAATCAATGTTTAGGATGCATGTCTAAAACTTGATAAAATATAGTGCACAAGTTTCTCCATTAGATTCAAAATTATGTCAAAAAAATAAAAAAATAAGCTTCCATGCAACTAAACTAGGTGTTTGTGGCTTGGGATTCCCACCATCAATGGGCTTAAGATGTGGTTTGTGTCTGTTTAGGGTTTTTAAGGCTTAAGTTTTTCTTTTTGATCTTTTTCTGCACGGCTTCATGAACAGTATTTTGACACCACACAAAAAAGGATGGTCTTGTTCTTCCATATAAAATAAATTGTAGGAAAAAGGGAAATGAAAGTATAATGAGGTTAATGTGTTGGTTTTTGGGCTGTAAATTGTAATTCACCTGTACTGATGTTTTCTTTTTTGGCCTTTTTTTTTCTTCAAATTACTTGCAAACTTTGCAGAGTGGATGGAGACCAGAAGTTGCAAAGAATCCATTCTCACAGCAGCGTAGTAGTAGTCCAATGGTGAACAGAGTTGGGTACAATGATACTCCTTCAGCAGAAAACCTCACTAACTTGCTGCAATTACAACAGCAATTGAGCATGGCATCACCATCTCAACAAGTTCCGGCACCTCTGCATCCTCATTCATATCCTCAAACGAATCACATAACACCGGAGACGGTAAATCGCACAGTGTTTCACCCATCACACCAGAATCACCCGACTAATTCCTCTACATTACCAATGCCAACCTCGGAAATGAACCATATGCGTGTGATGCGTTACGAGACATCTCCAGCTTTTGCCATGAGTGCTCCAGAGAGACGGCAAGTCTCGTTTCCTGTGTCACAACAACTTCACATGGCCGAACCACCTCCGGTTGTGTACCCCGGTAGGGGAGCTACCGGGAATGTAGGTCATGCACCTGATTCTTGGAGGGTTAGGCAAGGTTTAGGGTCAAATTCGTTTTCTCAAGTTAATCAAAACAATTATGATCCATTGATTGGGGGGAGAAATGAATACGAGTCATGGAGTCCAGAGGATGATAGTCCTAGTAGTAGTAGGTCACAACAAGAGTACAACATGCAATTGCAAGGGAGAAACTATTCGGGTCTGAGAACGAATACTGGATGGGAATATAGATCTGATGATAACATGCCAAGGCAACGGAATTCTTCTTCTGGGTATCCTGACCCGAACCGAAATGGTAACCGCCGGTGGCGTTGACTGGGATATTATTACCTTGGAGAAGGAGGAGGATGATGGTGGTGAGCTGAGTATAGAAGAACAAAGGACATTCTAACAGCAATCTTCTTTCATTTGGAGTTATACTACTCTCATTGAATTTGAATTTTTGACCCCAACAGAAGAAAAAAAATATACTACTAGACAAACTTATTGTTGTTCTCTTGCTTTGTATGTAAAAGCGCTGTGGTAGGCCTAATGGACAGACGCCCTCCATCATTCTTAGGAAGAAAAATCATTTTCTCCATAGCTCGGCGGGGAAAGAAGAATCTGTACAAAATTGTTAGAAATGAGAGTATTCGCTACTTCCTGAATGCCAAGGTCATACGAACTACAAATCACGGCGGCGTGTAGTAGTTGATTCTAGATTGCTACTTATGTAAGTTGAGTATAAAGTGAGTCGTCACTTCAAAAAGTAGTGTACATCAGAGAATCCTATGTTCCAAACTTGATGCTTTATGTTTTTCAAGAGAATTTTTATTTTTTTAATAAAAATATATTTTTATTTTCCCCTAAAATGTCTCCAAATGGGATGATGCTGCACCGGTCGCCGCCCCCAAACACTTCCGTTACCGGATCCCCGGAACGGCAAGAGAAGCCCAGTCTTTATTCTTATTCTCTGCCACGTGGCAAGCAAACAAGTTCTTACTCTGTACGCGACTTGTAATAAAAATAAAAGTAGTCAGTCGTATCGCATCTTCCCTTTCCCTCGCACAAAAAGCCACGCGCCGCCTAATCATAGACCCCGACGCCACCGTTAAACACCTCCGGAACAGGCACACACAGTGCTGCCAAGTGCTATTCCGTAAAGATGGGATTTAGATTCTTCAATCTCAGCTCCATCTCCAAACTGGATCCTCTCCGCAAATCCTCTTCTCGTCACCGACCCATTCACCCTTCCGTTTCCACAACGACCCTCCTCTTCCACTCCCTCAATCCTCACTTCCAAGACCACCATCCTCCTCCCATAACTTCCCCTCGTTACCAGATCCCTAAACGCTGGCATTTCGGCCATTCTCATGCCGACCATCATCACGATCACCCCTCCAGCGCCAAAGCCGAGAATATTTTCCGGTTGGGCCTCGCCGCTGATATTGGATTGGCAACTGGCAAGGCTTTTACTGGATACTTATCAGGAAGCACTGCAATTATTGCTGACGCCGCGCATTCAGTCTCTGATGTGGTAAATTTTGGGTTATTCCAATATATATTTTTCCGACAGTTTTGTAGGTTCCTAAAGCTTTGATCTTGGATGATTTCGTGTTGTGTTGTTTTGAAGGTTCTTAGCGGGGTTGCTTTATGGTCATTCAAAGCTGGGCAGGCTCCTAAGGATAAAGAACACCCATATGGTCACTTATAAATTTGTACCCACTCGCTTCTCCATTCATCATGTCTTTGTGTGTTTAACTTATATTACTCAGTATGGAGTTGTCATGAATTGGTGTCTGGAGTGTAACTTTGCTGTATAAATTTAATCGTTTCTCGCAAATTATGTGCATGGAATTTGGCCAAATGACTGTGAAACATCCTTTGACTTAATCTCGCTATCCAAAATGGAAAAAGATAATGATGTAGTTATCAAAATTCAGGTCACTTTATGAACATAATGCGCTTATGATATTACGTTGACTGTTTGATGATTTATTTGGAAGATTAGATGAACATCCACTAATGTCATTGGGGTTTGTAATTTTTTTCTTTCCTTTATTCCCCGTACCTCAGGGCATAGCAAATTCGAAAGTCTAGGAGCACTTGGAATTTCTTGCATGCTTTTAGCTACAGCTGGCGGTATTGCATGGCATGCTTTAGATATTCTGATGGTATGTTCTCTCTTTCCTCATTCCCAATCTTAATTAGCTTTGAAATTATAGAACAGTATCCAGATTTTTGTTTTTTGTTTTTCTTGGCATTTCCCATGCGTTGAAGTAATGCTGTTAATGATTGACTCTTCTGTTTTGCAGGGGTTGTTGTCTACCAGTCCTGAGGCAGTGAACCATTCACTGATTCACGATCACACACACGGTCATGCTCACGGTGGACATCATCATGGAGTTGACATGCAGTATCCCGTCCTTGCTTTGAGTATGACCGTTGTTTCAATATCTGTCAAAGAAGGGTAGGTAGTCAATTTGCGAAAGAATTTTTTGCTAATGTTTTATGCTATTAAACTTTTGTTTTTCTTTCCTATCTAATCTCTTTTATATTGAATTTGTGTTTGTTTACGACATTTTTTCCCCTCTTTTTTTCGTAGTCTTTGTTTACTGCAAATTTGCTTGCCTAGGTAGTTATGTTTAATGTTATAATACCCCGTTTGAAGTTTTACCTAGGTCAGTGAAAGCTAATGTGAACTATTTATCTAATTAATTTTCCTTTTTTCCTCCTCATCTTTTTTGTGGCCATGTATAAAGGTACCAAAAACTACAATCTGTTTTCCATCAAAACTTGTTTGGTGATTTGGTAACTTCCTTAGCTCCTTTTCACCTCCTCCTTCTGCCATCTGGGACGATTTTATTTGTTTTAAAGCTAGGGCCCTTCATGGTACCACTCTTTTCATGTTGCTTAGATTTCTATGAGCTTTTGTCACTTCATGCTTACTTTTATATGTAGGCTTTATTGGGTAACAAAAATAGCCGGAGATAAGCAAGGCAGTGGACTTATGAAAGCAAATGCATGGCATCATCGTGCAGATGCAGTTTCATCTGTTGTTGCTCTTATTGGGGTTGGTAAGAAGCTTTCACTCATGTATTTGATAAGGATGGCCTATTAAATAACCGAGCATTCTATTTATCTTTAAATTTTAGGGTTGGAGACAATTTTGATATTTTAACTAACTCACCATTTGGCTAGTAAATTAGTCTAGTTAATGAACTCAAAAACTTAAGTGGGTGAGGTAACATTTGCACTTAGTTCCTTTGACATTTCAGTAGAAAGGAGCACCAGATTGAGGGGAGAGAGACCTAAGCATTAAATTCCCGTTGGGTTGACAACCTCTTATTGATCTTCTGTTCTCTGTCTTCCTCACCCTTTCTGCCCGTGCAGTTTCCTGAATTATCCTTTCAGAAGCACGTCCATGTGATTCGACATATCGTGTTTTCTGACACTGTAGTCCGATCTAATTCATACTTGACCAAATTGTTGTACTTGTCTTTGCTTAGATTTTGGGAGAGTTAACTGAATGTACATGTTTTGTTAAATAAATAACATGCAATTGACACCAATTTCTATTTGTCTTGCAAATCATTTTGTCTAGATTCTCTTATTCCTTTTTTATTTCTTTCTCCTCCTTTTAATGCTTTGTTTTTTGTGTTTAATTCTTATGAATAGTCTGATTTCTGCTCTCTTCTTCATGACATAAGGTGGTTCCCTTCTTGGAGTTAAATTTCTGGATCCTCTTGCTGGAATTCTTGTCTCGGGCATGATACTTAAAGCTGGCCTGGAAACAGGTTACCAGAGGTATGTTTTCAACTCTTTCTAGCTAAGTGTCTCAACTGAAGGCCATTGTGTGACATGTTGCTGTGGACCAATTTCAGTATCTTAGAATTGGTGGATGCTGCAATACCATCAGAAGAATTGGATCCTTTGAGGAAAACAATATTAGAAGTTGAGGGAGTCAAGGTTGGTAAAGGCATTTTTTTCTCTTGCACAATGTTTTTACTAATTTAGTTATTCTGCCAATGGGCATGTAGCTCTTGGTTGTTTGGCTGGTGGCAAAGGTACCAGTAGGGATTCAGACCCAGGTTCGAAACCCACCTCACCTATGAAAAAAAACTTTAGTTATCCTCTGTTGAAGCATTATATTACTTCAGCTGTAGGAAAATAGTTTAAGTGAAGTTGGTTGTTGATTTCCCATCTCCTGTTTTCTTCTAGGTTTGCAGTTTTTCAACATATTATCTCAATCTAATTAGATAATTTGACATTGTTTGTTTTGAAGTATCTGTAGGCCTGTATACTATTACTGTATGAGGAGTTAACTAATGTAGGAGAAATGTCACCCAATTTTGCAGTGAAAAGTTTTCCACTTGAACATTTGTACTTTGTTGTGATTGTATCTGTACCTTTACATGTCCATTGTTGTTACTAGACTCATTGATGCTGAAGTTAAATATAACTTAGCTGGTCTTTATTTCTTCACATTCTTGCTCAAGTATTCCTTGGAATTGTCTGTAGGGATGCCATCGTTTGAGGGGCAGGAGGGCTGGTTCATCCATATACCTTGATGTGCATATCGAGGTTCACTCTTGAATGCCAAGTCTTTTGTTGTCAAAGAAACTTTCGATAATAGCATGCTTTCTCCCAAGTGACAGTCCCTTCTGAATGCCAGGTTGATCCATTTTTGAGTGTTAGTGCTGCACATGGAATTGGTGAAAGTGTCCGTCAGGAAATTCACAAGTCCCATCCACAAATAGCTGAAGTTTTTATCCACATAGGTATGATGCCTAGTTTCATTTTCTAAAAAAATGGTACCTGAAATCCGCAGTAGATTTATTTTCAGATGTGCTGGATCTAAGGTAGTAATCATTTGAAAAGTAGATAGTGTTTTGGGTGAGGAAGGCATGAGGAAGAAAAGTAGAATAAACGTTTTACTAGGTGGTAGCTCAATTACCAATCAATCCATATCATCTTGTTTGAAGTAAGACGAAAGTTGCACTTTTTGGTTATGAAGGCCACACTTTACTCTCACATGATGTGGTTTCTGACTGTGATGACTGAGTAAATTGAACTAACCGGTGTTGACTTGTATGCATATACTAGAGTAGTTAATGCCTCTATTTAGTTGCAGGGAAGATATCTTTTGGTTAGTTATAATTATATCCCTGAATAAACTTGTAAGGAGTCGGTGACTGGCCAGATGGTGCATTATAGTACTAAACTTAACAAAGTGGGCTTATTTTGGCTGTTGTAAAATACCCAAGTCACTGTTCTGGAATAGGCAGTTTATACTTGTTGCTAATGCGTTCATTTTATTTCTCTGTCCTAGACTGCAATCCTCTATTGAAAAAAGCTAGTCAAAGAGGATGGGAACTTAT
>NBIL01128143.1:0-15136 GCA_002752925.1 Viola pubescens var. scabriuscula | reverse complement strand
AATGCCCTCGTTCAACCTTCTTGTCCTTTTTCCATTCAATGCCTATCTCATAAGTTGATAAACAATTCAGTCAAAACTCAAAACTAACTCAAAACCTATTAATTACTACTAGTATTTTAAACATTGTCACTTTGTCGCATATTTGATATTGGTTTGGCTTTTACATAATTACCCATATTGCTTATATTCAATTAAAGACTTCATCGTCTTTAATTAATATCTCGAATTCGAGTTTTAAAAATAAAATATTATATTTAGACAGCTATTAAAATTCAATAGTACTTAAATAAGATTAGTTTTCTATCTGAGATGAGCAAATAGGACACGTAAGAACATAACAAAAATACTTTTGACAATATATAACTTAAAAATATACCGTTAAAAAATATATGTATTGTAGAGTTAACATTAATAAAATAAAGTGATATTCTAATACATCCGACATACAAGTTACCAATAGATTCCATTTGTAATCTTCTCTGAATCCCTAGAATTGTTCACGTTATGCACACTTATCACGACGCCAACTCTCCTGCTGATGGGTTAAACAATGTAACCTTCGACCTTTACACGCACTATATTTAATTTTCTTCTGCTCCCTTTGTGTGCACTTAAATCTCTTAAGAAATAATTCAAGAGTTGTTTTCCCATGTACTGTTACGGCACAATTACCTTTCTTTTCTCTTCATTTAAATATAAAACACCAATAAGATAAAGGATTAAATATAAAACATCAATAAGATAAGGATCGGATTGAAAACAACTTTTATTGCTCACAAAAGAAGGCCATAAAGAGAAGCTATTAGATAGAGTTGTGATAATATCATAACTCAAAAATATATATTTTTAAAGTGATTAAAATGGTGGATCAAAGTCTCATTTGTATATTTTATAGTATTGTCTACTAAATTAATTAATACACTTACTAATACATTAAATTTTATTATTATTTTCCTCTCTTTTTTCTTATCGAAAGCAGGCTTCCTCCATTAATAACAAAAATCCAAGATACACAACATAGGCCCCCAAAAAATGGACTAAGCCCAAAATACAACTCAGCTCATCGAAATAGGTAAAAGACCCAAACTCAAATTCAACCCAGCCCAGCCCAGCCCAACACCAACCTTCTTAACATAAATTTTGTTCCTTCCCGTACAAAATCCTCATCATGTTAGTTTGCTGCTAAACCAAACGAGTGCTGTGCAGGTTTAATTAGTTTTGTTTTCCTACAGATAATCACAATGGAAGTGAAAAAAGTGTAAAAAAAGTATAGGATGAATAACTAATTATATAATTATCTAAATTAAAAATAAGATTTAACCTAGATATAAAAAAAGTTATAACTTCTCTTTTGATATCTCATTGAGCGCATCAATTTGGAAGACTAAAAACTACGAGATCAAAATATATTATTTGAGCTATTAATTTAGGTACGCTTTCGCATTCAGTTTACGATTTATTATCTCGACGATTTGATATGATGAAACTAGAGGCGAAACCTCGTAGAAGCTTTTAGATTTGGTCACAATGGCCCTTCAATTTTTTATAATTTTGGTGTTTTGTTACGTTTGCCCCCATCAAATTTAATTTAATTTAATTTTTCCTCAATTAATTTATGGTATTTTAGTTTCCAAAATTTAAGATTTTATCTTGATAGCAATTTCACATGTGCTGGTGGGTTTTGTATGTAGCATGCGAGTAGGCCCAATGGGCCGGGTCATATAAGTCATAACCGTTGCTAAAATAAGAAAGTGTGTTTTTGAAGACTCAACATTGTCAACAACGATCAACATCCAACAACAACCGGGAATGGCATGATTCCGCAATTGCACGTTGAAAAGAAGGACAATTCCGGCAATTGAAAAAAAGAAGAAGGAGGACCGGCTGAAGTTAGTTACAACTTACAAATGACAAATTGCCGCACTGATTGATTCTTGTCTTGTTCCCTACTACTACTATTCAGTATTCACTCTCTGTGGACAGCACGCACATCGGAGACGGAGAGAGATCTAAGAGTGAAAAAATGAGAGAACCGGTTGAGAGCAACGCATCCTCATCACCATCTCCTCCTCCCCCTCAAGCTCTGCTCGAACGGCTCAAAGATTATGGCCAAGAAGACGTTTTCGCGCTCTGGGACGAGCTCTCCCATGAAGAACGTGATTTCCTCGTCAAGGACATGGAGGTTTTTTCACTTCATTCACTTATCATCTCTCTGCATTCTCATTTCTCCTCATTCCCGACCGAATGTGATACTACTTGAATTGTTATGATTCTTACTTATCTATGTCAATCTGGAATCCCTCACATGCAGAGCTTGGATCTTTCCAGGATGGATCGGATAGTTAGGTGTTCGCTTCGATCTCAAGGTTTTTCTTCCTTTTGTTAATAAAATCTGCCCATTTCATTCCATTCTTTTTTTTTTCTATTTCATTTTTTTATTAGTTTTTTTTTGGTGTCGGTAGGATTGCCGGTGGCGGCAATTGAGCCAGTGCCAGAGGGCACCGTGTCCGCTGTGGAGGACAGGACGCCGGAGGAAAGGGAGAGATGGTGGAAGATGGGATTGAAAGCAATCTCTGATGGGAAGTTAGGTGTTTTGCTACTATCCGGTGGCCAGGTGATTACTGTACATTTTACTTCTTAATTAAGTGATAATGTTGACATTATAGGTCGTTTCCTTTTGTGATTTCTTTTCTTTTCTTTATTGTCTGGGTTGAATTCTAGACATCAGCTTAGAAAGTGGGGGTGGTGATTGAGGAATCTATAATTTTGGTATGATATTTCTTTTGGAGTGTAATATGATGATGAATATGTGTTCATTAATGATGAAAAAGGAGGATTTAATACCTGGTTGATTGCTTGCTTGTTTGCGCCTACCTTATTAAACAGTCTCAGGGGTGGGTGGAGGAATTCTCTCTCTATGGTTGGTATAATGTTGCTTTTATGGATGTCTACTTTTAGACAGATAGATGTGTTTTATCAACTGCTTTGAAAAAAGTAAGGCCTATGATTTGGTATCTAAGGACAATTATTGTATACCAAAAGATGCTTTATGCTAATCTTCTCACTTTTTTATTAGGATCCATTATATGCAAGCATAATCACATCTGGAATAATGTCTTCATGTGTACCTCACGTTTTACTGCACTCAAACAAATTAGATAACATTTTTAGACAAATTGATATGACAAAGTGACGGGTCCTGTTTTATTACTGATATGAGGTCAATGTTTTAAATTGTACAAAACAGATCTGACAATTAAAGAGTATATGCAGAATTACATCATACACAGACTATCTTTTTTCCCTATAATGAACATGCGTTGACTAGTAATATACACACATATAAGTATCTTCATGCATAAGATGGTTAGAGAAGATACCTGTAGATCGGAGTCTAAGGTTTTAGAAGAATGCAGTAGAGCTTGAACAATTTCAGCTTCCCATGTCATTCTGATTGTGTTTTTCTGTGATTTTGACACAGTTTACTGTGCACTGCTTATCTCTTTGTCAAAGAGACTTGCACATTGATAATTTCTTGGGATGGAATTGTTAAACGTTGCCACCCAATAAAATTGTCTTTATGTGCATTGCTATTTGCCTTCATTTTGAGAAATGCCAGTTGCAGGCAAGGAATAGAACAATCATAACGTGGCCATAATAAACAGTGTTCTTTCATAAACATCCAATAACTATGTCTTCCTATTTAATGGTCTCTAGGAAACATAGTCTTTTCATGTTGTGTGCAGTTGAGCCTTTATAATAGCCAACTTATTTACTGCACCCTTTTCTAGTGTGTGGTAGTCTGATTTTAGTTTTTAACATGATTGGAGCATGCAGGGAACACGGCTGGGAAGTTCTGACCCAAAAGGATGTTTCAGTAAGTAACTGCCCTTTTCACTTGATTTTGATGACCAATAGTTGCAATTTTTTGCTCTTTTTGGATATTTCTCTTTAAAGGTATCTTATTACATTGAAAGTACAGCCAAAAGTTATGTGTGTCAGAATTACATATGTGCAAGTTCACTTATAGGACATGGATTCATTCTCTACATCTTCGGACTGGGGGACATTTACATGCTAATGTGCCATATATGATATGAAAATAAGAACTTCACATATCGTGATTGAATCTGAAATTTCACCTAAGTGCTCTGGGACAATGTATTTATACACTTCATATTTCCACTGCAGATATTGGACTTCCCTCAGGCAAGTCTCTTTTTCAACTTCAAGCTGAGCGAATTTTGTGTGTCCAAAGACTAGTGGCTCAAGCTTTAAGTGAAGGTAAGTCTGAACGCTATAGTGTCTGTGATTGCTTCAACCTCATTTGTCATTCTATCCTAACAGTCCAGCTTGGATAGGTTCTGGTAGTTCAGCACCGATACATTGGTACATAATGACCAGTCCTTTTACTGATGAAGCCACCCGGAAATTTTTTGAAAGTCACAAGTACTTTGGTCTTGACGCAGATCAAGTAAGAAAGCTCTAATTTACTTACTTACTATTTCATTAGAAGACAACTTCTCATCAATTATTTCATTTTTGTTTCACTTTGACACGTGCTTCTTTGATGGTGCAGGTAACCTTCTTCCAGCAAGGTACCATACCTTGTGTTTCAAAGGATGGTAGATTCATCATGGAGGCCCCATTCAAAGTATGTTTATTTTTCCACTAGAGCTAATAATCTGTAAAAAAAATTCAACATAATTTGAGATTTTCCAGTATTTACTGGAATCAAAACTGGATTTTGTTAACTTTTATTCTTCTCCAAATGTGATGAAACTGTTTTGCCACCTGGTGTAGAAATAGAGTTATTTCTGTCTCTCCTTTTGTGTACTTAGTTTTCAATTCAGTTGTCTATCTGTTAAATGTGGTCATCAAACAAGTTTGACTTTCTTAAATCAGGTTGCTAAGGCTCCAGATGGAAACGGAGGAGTATATGCAGGTATTAATTTGAAAATGTAGAGCAATATGCTGGCTCCTGCTTTCCGTTATCACTTGGCTTATTGTTTTTTGGTTGTATCCCTATTCATTTTTCAGCTCTAAAATATTCAAGATTGTCGGAAGATATGGCCATGAGAGGCATTAAGTATGTGGATTGCTATGGAGTTGACAATGCATTGGTAAGGTTTTGTCTCTCTCTCAGCATAGATGTCTGAGCTAGAATTTTCTTAACTAGAAACTTAGTGATTTCAAGTACTGAAAGCAGGTTCGTGTGGCTGATCCAACATTTTTGGGATATTTCATTGATAAAGGTGTTGCTGCTGCGGCAAAAGTAGTCCGTAAGGTAACTAACAATACTATATAACTCCATCCTTCCCTAAGGAATTGTTTATGCTTACTTTTACCTATATCCCAAACGATTATCAGTCCTTTTCTTTTGTCATGATACCCCACAAAAACCATGTCACTGAAGAGTTGCTGAAAAATACAATTTGCATAAGGTGCAGTAGAAGGATGAATGGAAAACAGTTCGCATTTTGTCAAAAGAACCTCCTTGTAGAAGTCAAACAAGTTGTTGAAAGTGTTTTGTTAATGGTTTGCAGCATAGCATATAGAATTTGTAGTGGTTCATTGCATTGGATCTAAGATAATCTCATGGAAAATAAGTCTGAGAGTTTTTTTTCTTAAGAAAAAAGAAAGATTGAAAGCAAAGAATTCCATCTTAGGTAGATAAATTTTAGACCCAATTCAACTTTGTATCATTATTTTTGTTTTCCCGTACTTTTGCAACTTGCTTTTGTCAAATTTCCCGCAAAAACAAATTGAATTCTTCCTCATTTCCTCTTTCTTTTAGCATGTAAAGGTTGGTATTTTATCTGTAATCCTAGACATCTTAAAATCTAATACATCTTTAATTGCTACAATCAATTTGATCACACAGGCATACCCCCAAGAAAAAGTTGGTGTCTTTGTAAGGCGAGGTAAAGGTGGACCTCTCACTGTTGTTGAATACACTGAGCTAGATCAGTCACTGGCTTCTGCAATCAATCAGCAAACTGGACGCCTTCGTTTTTGTTGGAGTAATGTAATTTTTATTTTCACCTTGTTTCAATCTCAGATTTACTTTTCATTTTATTGTCTTCAGCATGGTTGCTTGCTGATGACAAATTCACATCTTTGGTTGCTTAAGCCTCTTGCATACTTAGGGTAATCTAGTGTTTCTGATGTTCTCGTTGTGATGAAATTTTCCAATTATGTCTTGTTTAAATTTGTTTGTTGTACAAATTGTTTCCTTTTTGTCAATTTCAACCACCTTTGGTGGTTTATGATATCCAGGCTCTAAAAGCTCTTTGTATGATGTCTTAGTGAGGACCTCTAAATGAGTGCGTCAAATAAAATCTTGTGAAATACTTGGGAAAGTTTGAAGCATCCGCGGTAGGGTTTCTGTTAGAGCTTCCATTGATATCAGTAGAGAGAAATCTTAAAAATTGGTTCAAAAGATTAGACGAGAACGCAAAGGCACGAGACTCTAATCTTTTTGTAGCAAAGCATGTTCCGTCTGATGGATGGTTTAACACTTCGTTCCATCTTTTCTGCCATTCTTGATGTCCCTCTTGACTATCATCAGTAATTTTTGTTTGGAAATGCACGATCTGTCATTTCGTCCAGTAGTCCGTGACAGTGTTCCTTCATTTTTGTGGTTGGTTTTAGTATTCTAATCTTACTATCTCTTTTGTTTCCTTCCAATATCTGGTGGGCTTCGAAAGTTAGAATGCTTGAATAATGGTGTCAATTCCTGATACTGTCATTCTGAACACTTGCTCTTGGTTTCAGGTATGTTTACACATGTTCACTTTGGATTTTCTAAATCAGGTGGCAAATGGCCTCGAGAAAGACAGCATGTTAGTAACATTCTCTTGTTCATAACATAGTGTTTTCAAGCAAGATCTTATAATGCGTAATCTGACTAGTTTTCCTTTCCTTCTGCATGACTACATGGTAGCAAAATTACCTGCTTGTTATTCCAGGCATGTATTGTGTGATTCAGTGTAAGGTCAGACAGGACATTAGTATTTAAAAAATACACTTCTATAAAAAAGAGAATATAACAATAAAACGTTTTGGGTTGGGAGACGGATTAGATGACCAGTAGCTGAAGCAAAGAGAGGACTGGCCACAGCTACTTTTAAACATTATAAAGTACTTTTATCATACTAAGTATCCACATGCCTGATGGTAAATATATAGATTTTCAAACTGCTCTATTTGATATTTTAAATTCTAAAATGATGTACTAAGATGATGTTGCCAGAGGATTGCCAACTTTGTTCTATAGCCTTCTACTTGATGTTCTATTCTATACCATTCAGTATCATGATTTTGACATGCACATTGTATTGAATGCAGTTACCATCTGGCAGAGAAAAAAATCCCCTCAATTCACGGACTAACAGTGGGATTAAAACTAGAGCAGTTCGTATTTGATGCATTTCCTTATGCTCCTTCTACTGCCCTTTATGAGGTGATTTTACCCCATTTCTCTCTCCAAACCCCAGCGTATTTTCTAACTCACAACTTGTACGTTTTTTTCTCCCAATTTTCAGGTGTTACGTGAAGAAGAGTTTGCCCCGGTGAAAAATGCCAACGGGTCAAATTTTGACACTCCTGACAGTGCTCGGCTACTTGTGCTTCGGCTCCATGCTCGTTGGGTAGTTGCTGCAGGTGGCTTCTTAACACATTCGGTGCCTCTATATGCAACTGGTAATTTCATGATTTTGTTTTTGTTATCTTTTTTCACTTGGAATCAAATAGAAACCTAAATAAATGGAGATGGATGTTCCAAGACCAGATAGGCTTTCAATGGGATAGGTCATAGGAAAGGAAAATGAAAACATTGAAAAGTGAATCAAAGATTTTTGTTCTTCAAAATCCGACTTGCACTGTTCCATTTTGGAATTCCTCCGTACGAATTCTCGGGTTAGTGTGCCAAGTACGGTTAGACTTTTGGAATTTAAGGAGAGAGAAGGATAGAAAAAAGGTTGTAGTTTAATTTCTAAAGGATTTAGTGTAGACATTTTGATACCGTTGGTGCTGCTGGTAATAACTATAGCATACCGTACTTGTTTTATGATTTATAGTTCTTTGCAATCTAATACAGGTGTGGAGGTATCACCACTTTGCTCATACGCCGGAGAAAATCTTGAAGCCATATGCCGCGGAAGAACATTTCATGCTCCTTGTGAGATCACATTTTAGTTGATTTCTATTCAAGCATTCTTAATCCATTGCGGCTCTTTTACATAAATTGGAATGATATACTGTATCCTCATGTATGCTTGCGTGATAGATTAGTGAGTGAGATGCTGAACTATGGTTCCGGGTTTTGTTTTCGTTTGGGTGTTATGTGAACGAACGATTCAGTTTTGTTCATGTAAATTGTAAAAGTTGTTTGTGTATTGATTTTACCCATAAATTGAAATTGTACTCTATTTGTGTACACCAATACTATGCTCATATATTTCACAGACTTCCTTTCTTTTTGGTCTTTTTGTTCTATTTGTGTACACAGCTTTCCGGCCACCCTACGAGGGGCTTCCGGCTGACGGGGCAGTTACCGCGGACAAAAATATACAGAGTATGCTAACTTGAACAAGGGAAAAACGGTCTCCACTATGATGCATCTATAAACCTCTGAGTATCTAAAAACTGGAAGCGACCTTGTTAAACACTTTTACATGGCATTCAAACAAACACTATTGCAATCAATGGCGAAACCTGGCACAAAGTTTAACACACCAGGAGTGATGCTACATTACAGTCTTATTTCTCATCATTTTTTCATGAATTGTGAAATGAACCATTACTAATCAATCGCTTTCAGCGAAATGGGGCGACTCCGATCAGCGGCTCCATTCCAGCCAATTGATGCTGTAAAAATTTGTATACCGATTCAGTTGTTGTGGCAGCTACTCTAACAACAACGCCTATTCCCTGTACCAACACAGAACCACCGGCTAACTTATTACTTGAATAAACAGTATATGATGAAGCGATGGAGTAATCAGAACACTACTTGAAAACCCAGCAAGCAAAACCAAAGCTAAAACCATATTATTTACTATTTTTAACTTGTTCAAAGCAATAGAAGCTAAAAGAAAACAACATGACCAAATACTGCACCCATAGCATATGATTTCAAAGCTTTTTAGTAGATAATTAAGTAACCTAACTAGTCCATCACAGTATTAGACTTGGAGTGATGACCCTAAATAGAAAGCTAGTTTGCAGTATCACTTTGGAGCACTTATATACAGTGACGGGGAAAAACACTACGAATAAACATACCTTTGGACCAAATGAACTGCAAGATGCTATAAATGGTGGTTTTGTATAGTAATGATCAGTTGATTTTACACGGCCACTTGAGACATTGAAAGGCATGTGTAATTGATCAGACATCAATCTTTTCACGTTCTCTTGAACTTGGCTTTGAATGTGCTTCAGCTTTGGACTACATCAAAGAAATTGTCGAATTAGTTTTCAACTGGATCAAACTAATGAAAGTGAAATGAATCATATGAAACAGCCAAGGTGAAGGCATTTTACTATATGTAATAAGTATCTACCCCAAGATTATGACCATGGCAATAACTTGGTAGTCCCGCATGCGTTCTGCTATAGTTGTGATGTTTTCATGCTCTAGATATACCTGTAATTGAACGTTAAGGCATTTGAGATAAAGGGGGTAAAATAAAATGACTGACTTTGGCAAAATGCAGAGTGCAAGAAACTTGCAATGAAGATTCATGAATGATGAATATTATTCAAAGAAACAACCTATTTTTTGACAAACCAAAAAAAATAATGACCTCCATATTATTAAATAATCAGTAAAGCATTACCGTGTCCAGAAACAAGGGGTGATCACCATCCACAAATATGTGGTTGGTGCTCTTGTAAAGTGCAAAATCCCATTTTTCACCACTCTCATGGCGTCCACTGGTAAACCAATCAACAATTACCAAACTTGAATCGGAAGAAACTCTGAAGACCTGTTTCTGAGAGTATCTTGCAGTTGAAAAACATGTCACAGGATCTGGAATGACAACCAAAAGGGCAGCACTGCCAACCCTTGCCTGTTGTAGAGCATTATGTACAAAAAAAGAAAGAGAATGAAAGGAGCCTTATCAGATGAAATGATACAAAATATAAGTAAAGCAATAATAAACTGCCTTCAAACTTTCTCATGATATTCGACATACACTATATCATGATTTGAACAGAAGAATCTACAATGTTCCCACTCCTTCAAAATTTTGCCCATATATAAAGAAACCACAATTGAAAAGAACAGTAAGGTACGTAAGAAGGGATCTGTTTCAACTGCATTGAGGTTGGCGCGGAATGCAGCCATTTACTATGTTTGAAGAGAAAAAAAAGTAGATGTCATACATATCAAACTATTAGCAGGCTTGTTTCTATTGATTCTCATAGTATTTTATGCTTCGAGGAACTTATTTTCTAGTTCTATATACATTTCTAAACATTCTTTCAGAGATGTTGAAGCAACTTATGTAGTTTGTAATGGAATGTAATTCTTCTCTCTTTTGATGGGTGTTATCCACAAAAACGGATAGCTTAAAAAGAAAAGAAAGGAACAGTAAGCACATTTTCACCGTTAGATTCTATGCATAGCTTGAATCTTTAAAAGCAACCCACTAAGCTGTAAATACAAGCAATATGATATATAACACCATTATAAGACTAAACTGCGCTACTGCAAAGAGCTGCAAAGATAGATGACTGTTACCTCAAGGACTTGCTCTGAACATTTGGAGCCCAAAGACTTGTAAACCTATACTGAAGTGAAATTTCGAAATCAAAACCAATTACCAGAGAGAGCATTAGAAAATGAGAAAACAAAATTTGAGATAGTAAGTTACAAAAATTAGGTTGGAGAATTAACCTTAGTGGAGGCTTGGGTAGTTAAGACTGCAGTGCATCCATCTCCAATATCAAATTCACAAGATATGCAATCACCCTGCACCAAAACAACAGAAGAAGAGAAAGAAACCAAACAAAAACAGTAACCATTAAAAAGAGTGATATCATTGAAATATGATGCGACACAGGAAGAGACTAGAGAGAGGGATCATACAGAAACAATGCCCCCGCCATAGGTGAGGGTGTAAATCCAAACTGCATCAATTTCAGAACGACCCACCTGCACAAAGATTTGAAATAAGGATCATAAGCGATGAAATGAGAAATAAATGGGTGGACTGAGCTCAGTAAACCGGAAGGAATGGAGAGAAGAAGGGAAGAAGGGAAAGGAATTGGAAACCTTGGAGGGGATGATGAATTTAAGAGGGTACTTTGCGAAGCATCTCGTCGCAGTTGATTTCCCTCCCACTTTCTCCACTCTCACTTTTCCGGTCTCCATCCCAATATCATAGACTGCGGGGTTGGTTTGACCCACCATATTATTAAGAATTTAATTTTTCTTTTTTCACTTTTCCAAGAGTATTTGTCTAACGTTTTAAATAACCGAAATGGGTGACGTAATAAAAATAGCGAAAAATAGCGTATAAGGTTAAAATAAAAAATAAAAAAAATGCAGGCCGGTGGCGGTAGGGCCAGTGTCGAACATCTGGAGAAGAAAATCAATTGAACAAGCAAACCAAAGCGAAAACACGAAGAGAGAAAAAGAGGCAAGCAAAGCAAGGGGAGAGAGAGATCATGTGGGGGACGTGCGAAGCAAGAGCAGCAGTAGCGGTTTTACTACCCATTTATGGAAATACAAAGTCTCAAGGGAATCTGAAGAGCCCTCAATCTTTGAAAATGAAGGCATCCCTCTCCAATTCCAATTTCCCTCTCGCAAGCAGAATCATGGTCAGAAGTAAGTACTCAAACTTACCCTTCTCCTTTTTCTCCTTTCTTTTGTTTTCTACACTGAATTGAATCATTTTCTATTGAGCGGCACGCGTTTATATGGTCTGGTGTTATGTGGCATCGTTCTCTGCTACGCAAACGGTGAAGAGGAATGGATGAATTGGAATTCTGGGTTTTTTTATTTTGGTGGGCTGTTAAAAGTTCCTTGCTTGGTGGTTATTAACAGTGGTAGATTAGGGAATAATTGGGTTCATTCATACTATTTGAAAGTTAGGTTTTGCAGTGGGGATTGGCTCCTGCTTAACTTATGTTTTTGTTAAATACTAGTATAATTTTATATGAACCCAAAACAGCCCCCATCAGGCTCTAGGACTGCTTAGGTCATTTGCTCCATTTTCATGAAAGCAATCCATTTGGATGATGAACTTAGTGAGCTGAGATTCTCTTGAAATCCCACTCCAACCCTGGGTTAATACGTAAGATTTGAACCTAGGTTTTCTAATGAACCCTGTTTGAATAGGCAAGAATTTGTACCCGGATTCCCAAATGAGGCCTCTTATTTTAACCAGATCGCCTGGCTCCGGGCAGGGTTGTTCAGACCTTTCGTGTTCCAGTCTTGCCAGCTTTCTTTTATTTTGGGTGCTTTGTGTATGAAGGTTTTGATCAAACATTAATTGTGCATTCCAATATGCAGATGTAGGATATGCAACCAGTGAAACTAGTTTGCAAAAAGAGTTTTCAGATTTTGGTGAAATAGCTGAAGGTGAATTCTATGTCTCCATCTTCAGTCATTCTATGTCTTTTTTGCCTTCAATCTCTGCTGTTATTCCAGCAGGGGGTCTAAGTCTTATAACACGCTGTTAACTTTTTGTGGCAGTTAAGCTTGTCAAAGATGAAGCCACGAACAAGTCTAAAGGCTATGCGTTTATTCAATATACTTGTCAAGATGATGCCATCATTGCCTTGGAGAATATGGACAAGAAGGTTCCTAGCTTTCGTTGAGCGCATTTCTTTTAAGTATTCATGGATTTTAAAACTTATATATGTTCTTGTTTTTCAACCACAGATACTTGATGGCAGGATGATTTATGTTGAACTTGCCAGACCTGGGAGAGAGAGATTTGGAGTATACCCAAAAACTTGTGGACCTCCAAAGAAGCCGCCTTTGAAGGAGGTCCAAGATGAGGTTGCAGATTGTTGGTACTGACCAAAATTTCTGTTATCGTTCCATTAAAGCTGACTGTGAACGAGATGGTTAATTAAGGATTGCGGCAACAATGCTACTCCACTGTTCAGGTCAACCCCCCTAATCTTTTTGATGTGATCGTTAACATGTGATGTTGAATCGAACTGCATTCATCCTACCAATGATTTGGTTATATGATCGCTGTAGCCAAAAGTGTCAAGATCTTGAAGCAAACAAAACATGCATCATCTGTCATCAATGAGTTGCTTCAGTGTATTATCTGTCTCGTTTCATTCACATACAAAACATAAAGATGCTGTCCTCAGGTTATACTGATGAAGTATTTGGAGTGTCAGAATTACTGAATATTTTCTGTTCAGAAAAGAGGTTTGCCATCTTGGTTTGGAAGGTGAATGTATAAGCATTCATGAGCTTTAACCACTTTTTTTATTAGAAGAGCTTGAATTGTAAAGAAACAAAGATTGAGCTTGGTTTAAGCTTGACTTATTAGACTTACAAACTAACTCATTCAAGCTCGTAAGCTGTGTGCAATAAACTGAGTTGGCTCGTGATATTGTAGTTTTCTGTAGCATTTATTTTCTATAATTTACTATAAATTTTGTTGTAGTATATGAATTATATTTTGAGAAGCAAGGTTTGTTTCTTGAACCGAAATAAGAATAAACAAGTTTTAGGTATTTGTGAAAAGTTTTAACAAACACCTAATGCTTTGATGAATAAGGAAGGGAACAGGAGATACTATTTTTTGGTGAATGGGTGGCTCTAATCAAAGTTGTCAAACTCGAGAGTCTACCTCGGCTTTTCGTGCCGAGGTAAAATTGGGACGTAAAATTGTAAGATTTTAAAATTAAAATATTTTTATCAAGAGTAATGCTAAGCCATAGGAATTGTCTGTCGGAATTGCCAATGCAAAACGTTATTATTCCATCTACTGAGCATCCATCGTTCATTTACTCACCCTCACCACCACCGCACAGCTCAACTGCCACCACCACGGCATCGCAACATCAGCCCCGCCACCCAGTACACCCGGCTCTGAAGAATCTTCACTCTCCTCCACCAACTGTCAAAATCATCTGTCCCTCTCTCGTACGCAGCACTAGCCACCACACCAAAGCTGCTCAATTGCCGCCACCGCAACCAAAGCCCACCCCCACCGCACCGCTCGATCGCCGCCACCACCACCTAAAGCAGATCCACCACCAAAGCCCACTACAAGCCGCACCGAAGCCCGCCACAAGCGCATCCGCCACTAAAACCCACCCCCACCAAGATCAGGTGTTTAATTTAATTTAGGGAATTTTAATATCGATCGATTTTACTCCATCTTCAAAGATGACCTTAGTTTTTGGGGAATTTGGTACTGTTCTATGATTAATTATTATGTTTGCATAGTTTGAGAAAGCTAGATACTTCGATTGTGTCGTGGGTTTCTTTGTTCTGTTTTGTTCAGTAATGGCTATGCTTGTTTGTGAAGTCCAAAACTGTAGCTACCCCTTAATTTTGTTGAAACTAATAGAAGCGAAACCCCCTGTGTTTGTCTAGCATAGATACCACAATTTAATATTTTTTGGAAGGAAAAAAAAAGAGAATCGAAAAACTGAAAATTAGTTGGAATACTGTTGTGGAATCAAGAGTGAAAAGAACAGCACAATGCTCTTCCTATCTTTTTCTCCTGGTTGAGAATGGTTTGCATTATTGTAGTGGTGTTCTGCACTTAGTTCAGATTCCTATTGGTGTATTTTCCTTTTATTTCATCCCTCAAACTGTCTGTATGGCATGAGTATGACTATAATGAAATTCCCCCATTCCATTCAAAACAACAAGGATTCCATCCTCAGGTGAAACTCCGTCTCCTCCTCCTCCTCCTCCTCCTCTCTACCTTTGTTTTCTCTTCCATTTGTCTCTTCCTCCTGTTGCTGTTAGAGTTTTTACTTTTTAGTGTTTTCTCTTTCGGGTCAATCAACAGGACTGTGATAGTGAAGCTTTTACATGCATTTCTATATTAGGCTCCATTTTTAGCTTTCTTGAGAACTTTTGTGCACTGAAATTTGAAGAAATTAGTTTTAGTATCCCTTCTTTCTTTTCTTTTTG
>NBIL01128084.1:0-27352 GCA_002752925.1 Viola pubescens var. scabriuscula | reverse complement strand
GCTTCCTGCCTATGCGTCAGACGCCTTAATTTGGGTGCACTCCCTCTTCGCGACATCTAATGCCGAACAGAGGGAGTAGTTAGTACTCGACACAAAGGGAGGGGGAAAAAAGATTAAAAAAACCCTGGAAGTAATTTTAAAAATATACTACCACCACCGCCACGAGAGAAAAAAAATCCTCTTTAAAAATATAAATTTATAATTATTGTTTCGAATTCGATTCCTCTGCAAACCCTAGACCTCTCACCGCCAAATTGCCGTCCAATTTATCGCCTCCGATCAGTCTTCCTCTTATCCAATTTCAATCGTTCGAGGGAGGAATAGACATGGACGATACCTGTGCGGTCTGCGCTGACGTTCTGGAATGGGTAGCCTACGGAGCATGTGGGCACCGCGAAGTTTGCTCAACCTGTGTGGCTCGGCTCCGCTTCATCTGCGAGGATCGCCGCTGTTGCATCTGCAAGGCCGAATCCGATGTCGTTTTCGTCTCCAAGGTTAGCATCTCTTTTTGGGAGAAAGCTTAATTTGTTTGATCAAATACTCCTCAAGAACTAGTTAATTGATGGATTGTTTAATGTTTTGATCTATAGGCTTTAGGAGATTATACGAGGATGATAAGCGATTTTAAGGTATTGCCACCGGAGCCCAGGGAGGGTCGTGTTGGGTCTTACTGGTACCATGAGGACACGCAAGCATTCTTCGATGATGTGGACCAGTATAGGATGATTAAAGCTATGTGCAGATTGACATGTAGTGAGTGTGATAAGCTGGAGGAAGAATCTAATGATGGGTCCAAACGCCGTCCCCAAAAGTTTAGAAATATTGAGCAGCTGAAGGGTCATCTGTTTCATCGCCACAAGTTGTTTATGTGTAGCCTTTGCTTGGAAGGGCGGAAGGTACATTTGCATACTGAAAGTGGTCTTATGAATCAGTCATGTGCATTGTTGTTCTCAGTTGTTTGACTGTGTTTGCTGTGCTCTGGGTGTTGTAGGTGTTTATTTGTGAACAAAAGTTATATACGAGGGCACAATTGAAACAGCATACAAGTACAGGTGATTCTGAGGTTGATGGGAATGAAAGCGAAAGGGGTGGTTTCACGGGGCATCCAATGTGTGAATTTTGTAAGACCCCTTTTTATGGGGATAATGAATTGTACTCACATATGACCACGGAACACTATACATGTCATATATGCCAAAGGTATTACATGCTGCATTGTATCTTTGGTTCTTGGTGCATATATACTCGGTTACTGGGCATAAATGTTAATGAACTATTGTATTTGGTGCAGGCAACATCAAGGGCAATACGAGTATTACAAGAATTATGATGACCTAGAGGCAAGATCCTTTATCTTGTACATTGTTTTCTCTGACACCCTTGGCAATTGTGATATCTTCTCACTGCTTACTTTAGAAGTATTCCTGAAGTAATGATACTTTCCTAATCCTAACTAACTAAAAACTGTCTTTCACAGATGCACTTTCGCCAGGAGCATTTTCTGTGTGAGGATGAAAGCTGTCTTGCCAAGAAGTTCGTTGTCTTTCCGAGTGAATCTGAAATGAAGGTGATTTATTAGCATCTGAATATTTTGAATATTGTGAAATTGTTGCCAAAGCTTTATTGATTATATATTTTCCCTGCTTGCTGAGGAAGTTCAAATCTCTTAACTCTGCTCTTGTTTATCTATCAGAGGCACAATACCATGGAACATGGTGGTCGTATGTCTCGCGCCCAGCGCAACGCTGCCCTCCAAGTATGTGTAATTTTAGTTCTAGCATTTCAGAGTACAATGTGGTCCTTTGTTGTTAATATTTGTTAAAATGCTTCTACATGGGGTTCTTCTGTTTGTTTCCCTGGTTATTTGTTACATGTGTATAATTATAATCTATTTCCACGCGTAGATACCTACAAGCTTCCGATACCGTCGTAATGAACAAGATCGTCGTGGGAGGGGACGGACATTCCACCGTGATCGGTCTGATAATCAGCTCTCTATAGCCATTCAAGCTAGTTTGGAGACAGCCAACTCTGAGAGCTCATCGCATGATCCATCACCATCGATTGCTGCTCCAGCAAGTTCTTCCCCTGCAGATGTAGATGATATTGATCCTGTAATTCCTGCTTTCGAAGCATTAACTGCGACAGATTCTGAAGCATCTTCAAGATATCTTCAAGCGTTGGGGCAAGGTTCTAGGAATGCATCCTTGCAAGAATCTTCTTTTCCTCCACTCTTTGTGGCTCCCAGCAGCAGTCAACCTAGAAGCAAACCTGAATCAGAGAGTTTGCTTAATAACAGTATGGCAGCACATCTCCGTCGTCAGAACAAGAGAAGTTCTACAGTTACCAGTTCAGCTCAGGGGTGGCCTGCAGCTAGCCGTGCACGTGGACCAAGTGGTTCAATGCAACAAAGGCCTGTGATAAGTGCTCCACCGGCACTTTCAAGCTCTGCTAGACCTGCCCCACCTGGTTTTGCTAGTTCTTCTCAGGTCCAAGCTCAATCAGCTACAGTTCATGGACGTTTTCCAACTGGATCCTCAGGGAACTTGGTTAATACTAGCAGGATTAGCCAATCTTCATCAGCCCCAAATCTTACTGAGGGTGGACAACTGAAATCTTCAAGTTCAGATATTCCACCAGTTTCTGCAATACAAGTACGCAGTGTGGCCACTGGGAGCCTGGTTTTACCCAATGTGGAAGATGTTCAGACTGCAAACAGATCCCTTGTGGAAAAGATTCGTGATGCTCTTGAATATGACGAGGACAAGTATTCGCTTTTTAAAGATGTATCTGGACAGTATCGTCAGGGTGCAATTGACACGGGGAAATACCTGGATTATGTGAAGCAATATGGTTTGTCACATCTTATTCTTGAGTTGGCTAGACTCTGTCCTGATGCTCAGAAGCAGAAAGAGATGGTCGAGACATACAATGCCAGTTTGAGAAGCAAAAGACAAGAGAATGGTTGGGATAACGGTAGTGCCAATTTGAAAGATAGTAAGGACTTCACAAAAGGTAAGGGCAAGAAGGTTGTTGAAACCAATAGTTCAAGGGACAGATTGGCTGATAGCATCATGGACACAGTTCGGACTTTGCAGTCAAATTACAAACCTGTGGAGCAGGATGTAGAGGTGCTGTCAAAGGATGGATATCGTCCTGCCAGCGGCAAGTCAACTGTAGTGATGACAGATGAGCAGCAGGAGGTTGGAAATGGTTCTGGGAATGGATTAAATAAAAATGCAACTGGTGGCAGTAGTGCAAGTAAGCAGCGGAAGAAAACCTCAAAATTTCAAAGAGTTAGGTTGGGTGATGGCTCAATGGCTGCCCTTTTTGACCTCAAGAATTCTGATCCTGATCCGGATCCTGACGGTGGCAATGGCCCGACAGCAGAAGGATTGCCGGTGGTGCGTGGTGCTTGGCGTAAAGGGGGGCATAAACTCTTTCCCGGGCAATGATTTTGGGAGATTCTTGTCTATAATCAAGCCAGTGGAATTTGACCTGCTATGTATAGGGGAGAGGCCTGCTGTCTTTTGGTTGCATGGCCTTCGGCATGATGTCCCTTTTTGCCTTTGGTTTTGTCTGGTTGGCATTGGAGTGATGAATTTTGTGCTCTTGTAACCGTGACTTGAGTTTTGGTTGGAGTTGTCCAGTCTTGTACTGGTTGTCATTATAATTGGAAATAGATGCAAAGCAAAATTGCTTATGGTTTGTGCAACAACGTCTTCTGTAGGTGAAGTATTTGTGGCGTGAGGAATCAGGAAATAAGTTATCAGTGATTTGATTTGCATTCAGATATATGAAAATAAAGCTGATAAAGGTCTCAAAAAAAAGAAGATAGCGTGAGGTGTGAGCTTATAAAATACAGCTATTGCTGAATATTTTCTCTCTTGAAGCGATTCTGACTAAATATATTCGATTGTAGTTGTTTGCATATATTTTGGGCTAAGTGCACACCGCAAAACGGCAAAAGAATGAGGAAACTACTACTTGATAATTACATAACCATAAGTGATTCTCTTGTTTTATACCACACATAAATTGATCAGTTGTATATTATTCGAACAATTACTTAGTACAAACAATTATTTGGCCTATACAAATGTGAGAATAAAGCAATTACAAGGATATCTAATCATATCGCAAGTTTACAGCATGAATGGCACTGATGCTACGTCGCATGAGTACTGGGTTGGTTCATCGTCTCCACACTATGCAGGTTACATTACTACTATAGAATAACCAAAGGTCTTCTCGCTGCTGTAGCACATGTATAGAAATCCATCTTCATCCTTGAGGGATTCATAGACGGTATCCATTAAAGCAGCTGTGGAGTTTATGCATATTTGCTGGTTATAATGGGAACTAGAACCGACAAAAGCTAAGGAACAAATGAATGATGTCTAAAAGTTTTCAGCAACTCACTGGTTTGTGGTAAGGTATTCTGGACAAACACGAAGAGCGCTTTCTGCGGTGTCAAATGAAGCCTGTTGCTTAGGATATGAACAAATTGGCCAACAGACATGTCTCGAGGAACCAGATACCTATATTATTCAGAAATGAAAAAGGCAAAGAAGAAATTAGGTAAAGATGTACAATATAAGTTGGTTCACCTAGGAGACAATTTTGCATAGAACATCGATCATAGAAGGTAACAAACAAGTAATAAGTTAACACGGATCTCAAAGGTACGATATCAGATGAATAGACGAGACGGATCTGAAAACCCCAAAGATAGCAGTGAGTCAAAAAGGCAATGACAGTGTAGAAGGTTATTGCCAGCGATGGTACAATTCTACAGAAACACATAGTAGAATTAGGCCATAATGGACTCTTCATTACCACTGTACCGAGACTTCATTACCAATAAACACTAAAGTCACGTCCACTGGACCACTATAAAAAGGACGGGCACTTCCTCTCTTTCCATACTCTACCAAATGCCCACTATTTAATCCCAAAGATATATTTTCTCAGGTAAGGTCAAGCTCTATTAGCTTCTTAGATCGGTAGTGAAGCAGTCACAGGCTTCCATATAAAGCTTACTAATGAGACCAAAAAATCAGGCTAGACTTTTTTTACTTGTTTTGCAACGGACCATTGTGTTCAGCAGCATGTGAACTCCAAAAAACCTACCCATCCACATCCACCTACACCTGTACCCACAAAATACATCTATTCTGTACACTGATCCTATCATCCAAATCGTACTCTAACTATACATCTTCTGCACCTAAAACAGTAAACTCCACAAAAGTTGAAGGCTAGCAACTTGTAAGGTTTGAATCATTACAGAAATTTAGTTACTGCAAAACTGAATTCTAGGTATGCAAGCTCACACGAAAAAAAACGACAATGGTTTTTTCCAACAGTTACCAAATGGATGGATATGCCTAGGAAAAAACCATGCCTTCAATAACAGTTGAAGCAGAGGACACCCAATATGAAACAAAGCATTGATAATTAATTAAAAATATTAAAACAAGTAAAAATAGACACTGATACCCAATAATTCGGTAAAATTAGAAAACAAAAATGTTTGAAGCCAAGGCAGGAAAAAGAAGCTTACTTCTTCTTTTCCAACTCAGGAAGCTCAGTTTTGCTGTATCTTTCAACTATTACCTGTAAAGTAAAAAACAATCACTCCAATTTCACAGGAACCCAAACACTAAATAACAAGACTAACTACTAACTAATCAGGATTGATCAATTGGTAGGAAAACTTAGTGCATACTGATGATAATCAAATAAGGAAACCAAGGTTGGGGTTTCTTACAGGGACACGGAGGGGATATTTGGCGATGATGTCGCGAGATTCTTCCAGTCTTTCCTCTGCAATAATTGAGTTAATTGCCATCAAAATTCAAAATGAAGAAGCAAAACAAGAGATGTAGCGTTTCGTACAAGAAATTGAAGTGGAAAGGGAGAGAAGGCATACCAAAAGAGAAGTTGTCCTTGAAAGTTTTCCCCATGAGGTTTGAGCAGAGAGTGCGATAGTTTGACTGATTGGTGTCGAGAAGGGAATAGAGAGAGAGAAGATGAGGATGAAATGATGCAGATTGCAGAGACGGAGAATAAATTAAAAGAGAAGAAAGCATCAAATTGGGCTTTTGCCTCGTTTTTCTCTCTCTTCCAATTGGACTTTTGTGGGCTTTATTAAGGCCTGGAAAAATAATTTGTTTCAGGAATATATTTTACGTGGAAACTATTTTTTTTTTGGGAAATTAATTATTTTTTACTGTTTGGTTTATTAGTACTCTAGATTTTTTATTTTTTTTAAAGGAGGACACTATAATTTTAAAACATTCCTACTAATATACGTATGATTTGTTATTTTATTTTATTTATAATAAAGAGAGCGATTGAGAATGAACACTGATAATACAAAAGCCTTTCTTAAAATCCATTAAAAGCTCATCAGAAGTATACTCGATCTACTGCAGGCCCAATCCAATAGGCCATTTGATGTATGCTCTCTCAAGCATTCACAATAGCATATGACACTCATACGTCATCAACGAAAGGGTCTCACTAATCCGTCATTACCCTGAAACATGTATCAACCAGTATGCATCTTCTTCCCTATCACCCGGTCCTGTCAAGTATTACTGCTATTTCTACTATTCATTAAGGGAATTTATCGGATAAAATGATAGGTAACGGTAATGGTCGGCCCTATCCCAAGGTAACACGTGTGCCGGTAATAGCTCTATACGCTTCGAGCGACACGTGTCCCAAGGGATCCACATGGCTGACCTATAAATACCCCATTTCCCCCTTCCTGAAGGGGAATGAACACTCAGGCCAATACATAAGCCTACACGCATAATTAAAACAATGTTATCATCTATTGTCAACTGCCACCTTTATCCATAATCTTTTCCCTACACTATTCATAAAATGACAACTGACTTGATCGTCGAAGCTTCTACGCCGGAAACCCCCTCCGGCGCCTTGCAGGTTAACTAGGAGCGGCGAAACATCCTTATCGACAACAGTTTACATAAATATCTCTACCCCAGGTTAAGGATTATCGGATAGAAATACGTCTAAAAATGATGATCAGCCCGAAGGAAATTTAGAGAGACGGGGAAAGGGGCTTACAAACCAACATAAGTATTTCGGTGCGATGAAACACAATATTTGCTAACCTATCAGCCACCAAATTGACTTTTGAAGCGCGAAGACAATCTGAACTAACCTCTCATTTTCTTTCCAATAAAACCGAATGGAATCCATGAGGTTTTAATAAAAACCCGATTCTGTTTGTAGCTCAACCCTTTGTTTTGTAAAGCCGCCCTGACTTTTCCTTTGAATTAACCGAATCCTATTTCTTGACAGAAAATTAATGCTCAACATGTTTGGAGTTTCAGCGGCACCGAAATTTCGCAACTCATTATCATCATGGAACCGACTCCGCGCCTCAAATCCATTACACAACTCACATGGTCGTCGTCTTTTTACTATGATCAATCCATATCACGACTCTAAACAAGACGACGACGCAAGGATCGTTTTTAAGGACAAGAATATCAAAACCTATAATGTCTTGAGAGATCCTAATTTAGTAGTTACTGATCATGATGACGATGATCATCAGCAGCCGTCAAAATTCTCCGACACCGTTTGCAGTGTCCTCAAGCGTATGAAACAAGGAGCGGTGACCGTAACCACCACGACTTGGAGGAACCCTCATCATCATCTCGCTTTCGCTCATTCTGGAGGAGCCGTGGAAGGATCTGGCTTATCCGGCGTGGCTCGTCTAGTTTCGATCATTCTTCTTCCGTTCCTTCTTACTACTATTATCGCTGTTCTGACCACGATTGTGACAACGGATCGCCCGATCAACCTTCGAGATAATCGGGGGACCATAGCGGGCTTGGTGTGTCTACTACTTGCCCTTTTAACGCTCCTCCTTTCCGGCATCGACGACCACACTGAGACAAGCATTCTTAAACTACAGGTACGCTGTTGAAATTCGCATACTATATAGTCTCACAGCTCACTATATGTTTGGTATGGTTCGATATGATAATTTTTAGATCTTTTTGGATGTCACTGTCAGGGACAAAATGGTGCAGTCACTTAAGAAAGATCTAAATCGGACTGCTCTAACAATCAATACATCCTCCTCAGAGGGCTGGGCATTTGTTCCGAAAGGTATACATATATACAAATCAATGTTAATTATAGCAAATATTTCACATCCTTAATATATACTCTATTTTTTGCCACATAAACAACTAGTTCTTTGCTCGAGATGCTTGATTGCAGTATTTGTGGATTTTATTCGGTATGTGAAAACATATACTACTGCTCATCTCACTGATAGAAGTAATTATACAGTACACTCGGTGTATCGTGTTATTTTGTTCATTCACTCACATTAACCAATAAAGATCGGTCAAATACAAAAATGTTAACTCAACATGAAGTTGCAATATAGAGATGTCATTTTAAGTCCCAAAAGATTTAAATTTGTGATTTGAATTCTCTCTTTCTTAATTTGTAGGTATATATGTTCAAGAAAACTTGGATGACGCAGCACAATGTTTCATGCGAATTTCAATTGACGAGCAGAAGAAGTTTGATGAGGTCAAGCTTGCTAATGTAAACAACAACATATTAAAATCACTAAAAACCATCCGGAAGTTGGTTTAAATAATAAAAATACTAAAATAAAATACTAATTTTATAATAGATATATGAAATATTAATTATGAATTAATTTTGATGCTAAAAAAATTAATTTTAATAGATTTTATTATTCATATTCATTGAATTGACAAAAGATATAATAATTATTTTGAAAATAATAGCTTTGATGTCATGGACCCTTAAAGAGAAAAATGAGAAGTTATTTGAGAACTATATGAAAAGTTAAGTTTTTAAATACACGATTTTTGTTTGCTTATGACCATTAGTTTATAGTAGGTTGATTATATAACCTATGGAAAGGATAAAAACTATAATTAAAAAAGACTAACTAATCTTTTAGAAATTATAAATACGACAACTAATTATAAATAATTATTTTGGCCAAAATGGACAACAATAAAAAATTCAGAGAGAATATGATGAAAAACTTTACTGCTTTTCGAGATTTTATCTCTGGTACGGCTTTTTCCCGCCTTAAATTCCCAAACTCTTTCTTATCTCCAAATGTTTGAACATCGATTTTCTTGCTCCCTAACAGGCACAGGATCGCAACTTCTGCTCTATTCCTTGGATTCTGGAAATTTAATAGTCTTTTGAAGTGTTTGAAGGAGTACGCGTCCATGGAATTACTAATTTCGTTGAATACATGGATCCATACGTAACTTTTAAAAGATAAATTATTAATAGATTTTCAATTAAAATTAGTAGGTGTATCATGAGCTAGATGGTCAAAGGACTACCTAATAATTCCGTCTCCGTTAGGTTGACCGTCATGTTAACTCATAATAAAGAAATAATATTTTTGCTACATATGCTAGACACGCCATTTTCCTAAGAAACAAATGTTGAAAATAAAAAAAACAAAAATTAATTAAAAACCGAAAATATATTGCTGGAAATATGAAAACTCCGTAATGGTGGTCACTGCCATTTGATAGAATTTTGAAAATTTCGGTGACCAGTCTGGGCCTATTGATTAATGAGCCCATTATAGTACAGCCCACCCTATAAATTTATACTTTTATGCATCGTGTTCTGAAAAAAAAAAAAAATCACCGCCCTGCACCTTTGAACTCTACTGCAACAGCAGCCATGGCGGAGCAGCAACACAGCAAGTGGCGGCTACGCCGAGGGCAATACCTCGGAGAAATCTCAGCCCTCTGTTTCCTGCGCCTTCCTGTTCACCCTCTCCTCCTCGCGGGTACGGTTTTTTCCCGCCTTAAATTCCCAAACTCTTCCTTTATCTCCAAATGTTTAAACATCGATTTTCTTGCTCCCTAACAGGCACAGGATCGCAACTTCTGCTTTATTCCTTGGATTCTGGAAATTTAATAGAGTCTTTTGAAGTGTTTGAAGGGATACGCGTCCATGGAATTACTAATTTCGTTGAAGAATCGAAGTCCCCGTCGCCAATCTCTTGTGCAGGGGTTGTTTTCGAGATTGCTGTGTTTGGTGAAAAACGAGTGAAGCTTTTCAAGTTAAGCATTCGGACGGTATTAGAGTACGGAAGTAAAGCAACACAAGTGTCTGCTTATTTAGCTTTGCTTCATTCCCTGCCCAAGTTCAGTCATTGGGTCCTTGACGTGTCATTCTTTAAGGTAATTGGTAAAACAAGGCTCTGTTGCTTGTATCCCTTCGTTCCTAATTAGTTTGCCTCTAAATTTACTCTTTGTTTTAACAGAGCAATGACAAAGATGGGAGTCATTGCCTTGTTGTTGGATGTAGTGATAACTCTGTCCACCTTTGGGATATATCAAGGTGTAGTGTAGTTCTTCAAGTACAATCTCCAGGTTAGTTTCAGTACTCAATGATTATTTCTTGACGTCTACATATAGCACATTGTCTCTTATTTGGTGTGTTTTGTTATTCTATTTTTATATATGTTGTGTGTTGTGAAATTGCAGAGAGGTGCCTATTGTATTCAATGCGGTTGTGGGGTGACAATTTGGAAGCATTACGAATTGCATCTGGAACCATTTATAATGAGGTAGTTATTCCATACATTTTATATCATGCCTTTTTCTCATGCTTCAACATGTTAGAATGTACCCATTAACCCCATGATTTCCATGGAGGTTACTCTTTTTCTTTTGTCGTCATCATTGTTATTCTTGTAGACTTGCAAGCCTAGATGGTCTTGGCACTGGCATTCCCATGTTATGCAGTTTCTAATGTTTCTCTCTTGAATGACTTATGGAACTCTTTATTTGTTTATAGAAATTATGATGGTTACTCCGTACTGATCACAAAGTTGATGTCTTTAAATGGGTTAGGATAGATCATTGTTTGGAAGGTGGTTCCTCAAGGACATCCACATGATTTTGCACCTCCACTAAGTCCCTCAGAAGATGGTGTTTGCTTAAGCAATTCATTCTCCAGCTCTTTCCAGCTCCATGGTCAGCAGCATCAAGCTGCTCATATATGTAGACTTGTTGGACATGAAGGTTCAATATTTCGCATTGCATGGTCCTCTGATGGATCCAAACTGGTTTCTGTCTCTGATGATCGCAGGTAAAGAATTTATTTTATCTATTCATTTGTGTTATATTTTTTGGGTGCAATAATGTGGTTCCTCCATTGGTACAGTGCTCGTATCTGGGCGGTTGGGTCTGCAAAAAGCGGTAATGATAACTTTAACAAGGAGTCTGATGGTCCTGTTCTCTTTGGTCATACTGCCAGGGTCTGGGACTGCTGCATTAGTAATTCTGTAAGTCATACCTTTGTAACAGTCTTTCTCCCTTATCTGATCCTTAGTTTTCTATTCTTTTGATTTTTCTGAAATGAACTGTTGATTTTGTATTGATTGTCATCATGTCTTCTCTTAGTTAATAATCACTGCTGGTGAGGATTGTACGTGTCGTGTGTGGGGTTTAGATGGAAAACAAATCAAGATGATTAAGGAGCATATGTAAGTTGGCAGTTGGATCTTGTCCCTTTGTGTTTTAAAAAATTGATGATATTATATAGAGTTGACTACTGCATCACATTATGACAACAACTATTTTTGGCTTAATGGTATACTGATACGAGAATTATCATGATGTCACCTCTAGCATATCATGTTTCATCTGTTGAAACATTTGCTTGATGGGTTTTTTTTAAAAAAAAAAAAAGGAAACGAAAAGTTCTGTTAGCATACAAGATGGATGCTACTACAGTACTACTGTTAGTCATATCTAAAAGGTCAATTGTTGGTTGATAATATGCAGAGGAAGAGGTGTGTGGCGATGCTTTTATGATCCAGACTCTTCAATTCTCGTGACTGCTGGGTTTGACTCTGCAATAAAAGTGCATCATCTGCAAGCTTCTTTGCCCCACAGCTGGGAGGGGAAGAAACAGTTCACTGAAAAAACAATGATTGTCACTGGTCAAATCCCCAATCTAACCGAGCATAATGGTCTCATGAACAGGTATTTCTTATTATAATATTGGAACTCTAGATGCTTTATGAGTTTCGTAACGTCTGGCGTCATTGTTATTATGCTTTCAGTGCTCTATCTGAACAGGACATGACAGTGTGCCTCTTGTTAACAGGAGCACCACTGCCTGAATTTTAAATAATTTCCATAATTAAATGAATCGCAGATTTGTTTTATGATGGGCTCTTCATGTGAGAACCTGGTTGAGTAGTAACAGGCATTAGCAGATTACTTTTCCATCATATCATATAAGCACCCCTATACAGATGTAAAAGTGTTGGGTCTTTTAAGAGGCCTGAAAGGTAGGTCAAACCGGCATTGTCATAATGAGATGGTATGATGGTGTGGAATTGTGTTATGGCTCCTATGTCAAACCAGAAAATATTGGATTACCAGGGCCATGGATTTGTACATACTTGGCCCCTCTCTTTGCTTATGGCATGTGATTGCATGTTTCTTCTTTTTTTTTTCTTTCTTTTTTATTTAATTCCCTTTCATGGATCAATTGTGCTGCACATACTCACACTCAGCTTGCCCTTGGTTCATATTTAGCTTTCACTGCGGTTTGCTGGCATCTTCATCATGTGTTGTTGTCATCATCCTTATAATGTTTATATTTACCGGAAAGTCTCTTTTTTTTGCAGCAAAAGTGAATATGTACGTTGCTTGCGCTTCACTAAGGAAGATACTCTCTATGTTGCAACAAACCGTGGTTATCTGTACCAAGCTAAACTTTTCCAAATGCGTGATTTAAGATGGACTAAACTTTCCCAGCTAAGTGAAGAGGTGCCAGTTGTTTGTATGGATTTGTTGTCTAGAAGCTCGCCCCGACATTCCTCTAGTGTAGATGATTGGATTGCTTTAGGGGATGGTAGAGGAAATATGACAATTGCTAGAGTTGTTGGTGATGTTTGTACTCCTAAAGTGGACTTCACTTTTAAATGGTCAGCAGGCAAAGAGAGACAGCTATTAGGAACATATTGGTGCAAATCATTGGGATGCAGGTAAAGGCTTTTGTTTATGCTACTTCAATAATAGGTAATAATATCTTGCATGAATAGCTTACCTGGCTGCAAGTACCAGTCAAAGGGTATGGAATATAGATTCATTCCTATGTTAGTCAAACCACCAACCAGACAGAACTACTTTTACTGTCTTTTTGCTATGACCTCAAATCTATATGAACGTTTTTTTCCTTGTATTCTGCAACTTACCTCAATGCCTTTGGGATTGTTATCTGAGAGATGTCTGTTTTCTTGCTTCGTTGGTCTTATATGGACGACTAAACAATGAAATTTTTTTGGGCTACAGGTTCATCTTTACTGCTGATCCTAGAGGAATTGTTAAACTGTGGAAGTTACATGAGTCATTATTGTCCGCGACTGATTCTTCGGAAAGAACCTTCGGTGTGTCTTTTATTGCTGAATTCACATCATGTTTTGGAGTTCGGATAATGTGTTTGGATGCATCAGTTAAGGATGAGGTATCTTTTTCAACAATCTCTAATTTCCCTTTACGTCTCTCTTGGGCAAACATCTGCTTCTGGAGCTGATAATAACCTAAATATTATTGTTGAAACTTTCCTTTTTAATTTCTTTGTTCTCATTATGATAGAACTTTTGCAGATACTGGTATGTGGGGATTTACGTGGTAATCTGGTGTTATTTCCTTTGCCAAATGTCTTACTGCTGGACACACCTGCTGAAGGAGGAACAAATATATCTCCACTGACTTATTTCAAAGGAACCCATGGGATATCAACAGTCTCCAGCATCTCTGTTGCCAAACTAAATCCCAATGATCTTGAAATTCACTCGGTATGATCAGAAATTGCTGTAATATTGATACAAACTCTTGAGCATTTTCTGGCAATGAAACGTTTTTATGACATCATCTATGCTTTCTCTTTTGTTAGCCAACTTGATGAACATAAATCATATTATGAGAACATTAGCAATGGCATTTTTGGGTGCACTAGCTTATGCAAAACTTCTATGTAATTAACTTTTGTTCTGTTGCTTTGATATGTCCAGACTGGAGGAGATGGTTGCATATGCCATTTGGAATATGGTCGAGATCGACAGAGTTTAGAATTTATCGGGATGAAGCAAGTGAAAGAATTGAGTTTAATTCAATCTGTCTCTGCTGATGAAAATTCCCCCAATGATTTGGCAGACTGTGGCTATGCAGTTGGTTTTGCATCAACAGATTTCATCATATGGAACTTAGCAACTGAAGCGAAGGTACTAACTCTTTCGCCACTCTCTCCACACTGGGGAATGTAAATGGTGCATTGGATATTTGTTTGATTGTTAAGGTGCTTTGAGCAGGTTCTGCAAATTCCATGTGGTGGTTGGCGACGTCCATTTGCTTATTATCTTGGTGATTTACCTGAAATGCAAAACTGTTTGGCGTATGTGAAGGTACCTCTTTCTTTGGAAGATGAACACAGTATTCAGTTGAAGTTTTGTAAAACGTTTTCAAGTCCATAAGATAAATTGTGCCACTATGTCTTATTCATACATTTTGAGTTTTAAAAGTATAAAATATCTTAGCTATACATTTATGAGTTCATAATTATTGCATAGTTTAGGCGTCCTTTGCAAGTAAATTGACCAACAATTGATATTTTATGATAAATGTGTGCTGGACTTTTATGTGTTATTTTCTTCCGTAAAGTGAATGTTTAGGGCGTTCAGGTCATTAGTGTGCTTCAGCAGGCCATTACTTGAAGCACAGAGGGAGTTTTGGTTTCAATGGAAATTGTCTACTCATTTGTTATATGCTTTGAATACTCTAGTCTCATGGGCAAGCGTATTTTGATTTTGAGAAACACTATGTTATTTTGTTTCATTAAACACATTACTGTTGTCAATTACTTGTTTCTTTTTTGGAATCTCAGGATGAAATAATCTATGTTCATAGACAATGGCTAATGGAAAGTGAGAGGAAGATGTTTCCCCAAAATTTGCACATACAGTTTCATGGGAGAGAGATGCATTCCTTATGCTTTCTTTCTGAAAATAGACTAGCTGAGGCTAGTGTGGCATCTCATTGCTTTGGTAAATCTAGTTGGATTGCTACTGGGTGTGAAGATGGAACTGTAAGGTTGACAAGGTATGCTGAACTAGTAGCCTTTTAAATGCAAACTGGGAAGCTACTAAAAAAAATTCCACCAATTTATTTATATGGACCATTCATTCTCTTTTATGGATAGGCACGCTTCTGGAGTCGAGCATTGGTTTACTTCTAAATTACTTGGGGAACATGTTGGTGGATCAGCTGTGAGATCAATTTGCTCAGCGTCTAAGATGCATGAAATTGCTTCAGATGTTACTACATTATCAGATTGGAGAAACAGGGCCCATGCTTCTGCAAATGATGCAGAGAGTCCGTTTTTATTGATCTCTGTTGGTGCGAAGCGTGTCCTAACTTCTTGGCTAATGAGGAACAGGAGGCTAGGTGGAAACGAAAAGTCATTTGTGCACCAACATGACTCAATGTCGTTTAAGTGGCTCTCTACTGACATGCCTGCCAAGAACTGCAGTAATCATGGGAAAACAAAAACTACTCAGAAAGTTGGTGGAATAACACAAAATCCTGCTGATGTGGGCATTAATAGCGAACCTAAATCTTTTTCAACTGAAAACATGGCACACTCAAATCATTCCTCTGATGATAAATATGAAGATGATTGGAGATACCTTGCCGTTACTGCCTTCCTCGTGAAATGCACTGGTTCCAGGTCTGATAGAGCTTTCAAACATTTTTTTGACATATCTCTGTTGACATTTGCATATTTTTTCCTGATGAACTAAAAGAATCTTTCCCCCCTTCCAGGTTAATTGTCTGCTTTGTAGTCGTTGCATGTTCTGATGCCACACTTGGTTTACGGGCTCTAATCTTACCACATCGATTATGGTATTTATGAAATAACTTCTAGTTTAGTGCACTTTATAAGTTTATGTTATAGTTAATTTTCTCATGGGGGACAACATTGTTTTAGGTTTGATGTTGCTCTATTGGTTCCCCTGTCATCTCCAGTTTTGGCATTGCAGCATGTCATAATCCCTGTTCGTCCTCCTGGAGGTTAGTTAGCTGTTTGACAACACGTATACTTTTAGACCTTCAAACAGAAATTTCCATATTTCATAACCATTAGAAAATGCGGAAAAAAAAATGCTGCCAGATTTCCTTGTACCTCAATCATTTTCTTATATTTATACACCATTCAGAGGAATTTCCAAGTAGAAACGTATATATTGTGATCAGCGGAGCAACTGATGGAAGCATTGCCTTTTGGGATCTGACTGATGGTATTGAAACTTTTATGGATCGGCTGTCTGCTCTTGATCTTGAGAAGTCGCTGAATTGCCACACACGGCCACGCACTGGGAGAGGAAGTCAGGGTGGCCGATGGTGGAAAACGCTAGGCAGTAAAATGTCTGTGAAAGGTTCAGGCAATGGTTCTGTCACTCTGAAAGCTGGAGAGAGGTCCAACTCTAATTTGGTTAATCCTGCTATTCATGCTGCATCAGAAGTAAATGGTCAAGGCGAAAGCTTGACAACAGGAATGATTAGTGATGCTGAAAGCTTCACAGCAGGAACAATAAGTGATGGTGAAATTGTTTCAACAGGAAAACCGTGTGACACTGAAAGCTGGACTGCTGCTAGTTCTCTGGCAGATAATCTTGGACCCATAGTGAATAATGTAAATTCCCTGACAGGGATATGTGAAGTTTGGCCTTTACATGTGTTCAAGGATGTTCACCAATCTGGCGTCAACTGTCTTCATGTTTCAGACATGCTGGATTGTCAAAATTCTGATAATGGTTTTCTGTTCAGTGTTATCAGTGGAGGCGATGATCAAGCACTTCACTGCCTTAAGTTTGATTTCCCACTTCTGTCACCAGGCATGGATTCTAATATTGTGATATCTGACACTATTAATTTATGCACGGAGTCTGAAAACATGAAGTGCTCTCATCATCCTAGTCAAAGCCAGATTGTAAAGTACAGGATCAGATTCTTAAATCACGACAGAGTTACCTCAGCTCATAGCTCTGCCATAAAAGGTAAAGAGACAGTAATTACTCCTTCTAGCCATGAACATATCTCGAAGTTTCTTCAATGTGTTTGATATCTTATACCCCTGTAACAATAAAGTTCTTTGCTGTTCTCTTTTATAATCTTTCTTTTGTAGGGCTCTTTTCCATTATTTAGAATCCCAGCTGTGAAACTTTTTCATGACATTTCCAGTCAAATATAGATCTTGGAGCAAGGTTTTTGTGTCTCAAGAAACCCTCTTTTTTTTTCTGCTTATTCAATAATGAAATTTGTTTCTACTTTATGAAGGGGTTTGGACAGATGGTAACTGGGTGTTTTCTACTGGGCTTGATCAACGTATCAGATGCTGGCTGCTTACGGAGGACTGTAAATTGACTGCCCAAGCTCATCTGATTATCAGTGTTCCGGAGCCAGAAACATTGCATGCGAGATCTTATGGAAGGTGAGCATAGCATCAGATGCACTTTTTTCTGAATCTGTAACAGTTTGCATGTATTTCATAACTGATTCTTTGTCTATGCCCAGGAACCAGTACGAAATTGCAGTGGCTGGAAGAGGGATGCAAATGGTTGATTTCTCTGCTACTTAGGTCAAGGGATGAGCAACGCGGTTGGATTTGGCAAACGTACCGATCTGCATCAAGAGTTTTGATGATAGGGAGCCAATATCTCTGTACCAACAGGTCTTTCAAAACACCTCCTACACTAGTTAAAAAAGGGTGCTCCTCTATTTTTCGTAACCATTTTTCTTTCCAGCTCTTGGTTTCTCAATTATTTTTTAGCAACCTAAGAGTGCTGTAGTTTGATTTACTATTCGAGAAACGAGCGAAGTTCAAACAGTGAACATAGTTATCTACAGGTCATAGGATGAAGATACCATGTAGGTTATAGTTTGGAGTCGACTCCCTTGTTGGATTTTGGATATGTTCGAAACATTCAACAACTTATTTGAGTTTAAGATGTTAATCTGAGCTGATTAGTGTTGTTTAACAGCTTTCTCCCGTGTCGCAAGGGTGTCAACTGTATATTTTAAGTTTTTCTTCACATGGGGTGTCAACTGTATATTTTAAGTTTTTCTTCACATGGTTGCCTGTAAAGAGAAGGAAAAATAAATTCGCGATCTGTTGTCTGCAGTCTGCAGTCTGCAGGTAGACCAAGAAGGTATATTACCTGTAGTAAACAGGGTAGATCGAGTACCGTAAAAGACGAAAGTGTGTGCACCTACGAAGAGTTCATAGTACATTAGACTCTGCAATAATGACTTGTTTGGATCCTGGTTTTCATTTCTTTAAGTTTTGTTTCTGTCTGGAATGTTCTTGGGATTGTTTATGAGATTTTGTACATCAAGGGCCCTTCGATTCATCGTCTTAAATGATTCTTGCATCAATTTCTAGTGGAGGTCCATGGGTATGAAAGTTATGAAACTATATATGAATACCCACCGACAGACAGATTGACTACTAGAGTTAATTTAATATTTAGGCATTAGTTGCGTAGTAACCTGAAATTAATATGAGGTTCAAGAGATCAATTAAACCATTCTAAATGTAATAAAGTAATCAGTAAAACGGAAAGAACACTCATTAAGCAGAAGTTAATACTACTCCCTCTTTTTCTAATGGTCATTAGTGCTACCATCCAAGAACTATCATCTTCGTTTGACAGCCCTCAACAATTTTTGGATTCGTTTGACTGTATTTTTTAAAAATATGAAAAATAGAAAATATTTTTTTTAAATTGAAAACATCAGAAGAAATAAATAAATCCATAATTAAAATTTAAAAGTGAAAAATATTTTTAAAAATTATAAAAAAATATGAAATTAACTGCGATGCTTTTATTTTTTCAATTTTTTTCGATTTTTTTAACAAAAATTGCTACTTTTTATAATTCTTTAGAAAATTGTATAAATACTTTTATTTTTATTTTTATGGATTTATTTTTGTTCTTTTTGGTTTTTATTTTTAAAAAAATATTTATGTTCATATGTACTTAAGAATTACTAAGTTTAAAAATAATTTTTTAATTTTATTTTGGATTGTAATTTTTTTTGGAGATTAAAAAAAAATATATATGGTCAAAAAAATATGTTAGGATTTTGGATGAAAAAACCAAGAGAGTGGTCTCCTTACAATGAAAAAATAGTTTGGAGAGCTGAATCTAACAAAAAAATTATTAAGGGGTTTATTTGCCAAATATTGATAATTAAAAGGGTGGTGGTGGTGTTAATGACCCTATTTAGAATTTAGATTTTTTATGAAATTAGTTGGTCATTTTACTTGCCTACCCTTAACAATGTTTTGATTTGTTAGCGGGTAAGTAATTATTAATTGAGAGATTAAATGAGGTATTTATGTGAAAAGAAATCATTATATTTGAAATTAATTATTTTTTTAATATTCCTAAATATGATTAAATAGACAATTTTTCAGAAGTGGAAGAAGTATTTTTTTGTTTTTTTAGTTGAATGTGGTTATATGAAATTTACATAGTAATTCAAATGTCTCATTTAGTAATTCGATCCACTCAAATAATGATGAGATATGAATTAGGCCACTTATAAATTATAACTACCCAACAATTGGCATGTAACATTTAAATCATACTATAATTTTTCAATGATGTGGTAGGATTCGAGTCTACAAGGACGAATCTGCAAAAATGGCATGACCCATGTATCATGTATACACCATGTCGTGCAATTAGGTCACTTATGGGGTCGGTAGATCATTAGCGGCTTTTTTCATACTGATGTTTGAGTTTTCATTTTTATAATTATTCTTTCAATTTCTTCACCAACCTCTCTGTTTTTCTGTTTTTTTCTTTCTTTTCCGAACACCTCACCAACCTTTTGAAGAGGAAAAAAACGAAGAACAACAAACATTTTTACAACTATTTATCAGTGTGAATTTGGGGCCAATGTCACTGACACGTAATCCCACCAACCGCAGGGCCGGCTGCCACGTGCCGGTTAGCCCAAGCTTTTGGGAAGTCCATGTAAATGTAAGTCATACGCACTTGCTCTCTTTTTTTGTTCTGGGTGGGAAACGCACCTAGCTAGCGTAGCCTATAACAAATCCCAACTGCACCACTTTGTCCGCACCATTACTCTGATTAGCTGTTGCCACGTCATTTGCGGCTAAAAGCCGATAACCCTTCTTGGCTCAAGCTGAGCTCAGCTCAAGATCGGCTTAGTTTAGATAATAATTTTTTTTTTTTTTTTAATTTGGTTGGTGACCAAACTTTCCGGTACCTGTAGACTTCCAAACGTGGCCTTACCGCCGTCTCTTCTCCCTACAATTATATAAGAAAAAATAAAACGTGGAAGAAGGAAGTGGAGCACTTGACGTTTGACAATTTTGACTTGGAAGTTGGAACCACGGGAGTTGTTGAGAACTTGCAAAAACCTTACAATATATAAACTCTAAACATTAATAATACAATTAAATAATTAAATTGCAACAATTATAAATGATGGGACATCGTATTGGCCTTGTGGGCTGTGGCCCTTGTCAAAGTTATATATACGCGTTGATTTTAGTGCAACAATTATTCAAATAATACTAATTTTGTCCATATATGAGTTGGTTCTTTATATTTTTACTTTTCAATAGTTAATTTTTTTTTATATACATGACAATATAGAAAATACAATTGAATTCTAAAAATCTTGACCATAAATAGAAAGAATATATTCAGCGTTTTGTGTAAAAAATGATGTTTAGAATTTAGACTTTGATTGAACTAGAAGATCACCATGTAGAAATACTTTCATCGCTTGCGTAAAAGGTTACGCAAGCGATGAAAGTATCGAACTACTTACTCACACAAATTACGTGTTTGTAAACCTGGAGCGGACTAGTAAGCCAGTGGCTAAGCGACTTAGCTGCTGAATGGGCTGAATGGGCATGGATGGTGAGTGACCGGCTATTCCAGTAAAGTCATATCACCACAAAATAAATAATTTCTTAATATGAAAGAGGAGAAGATATTAGCGATCTACCTACTAAAAATTGATCCAACCAAAATTTACTTTTCAAACCTTACAACTTGTCTCTCTCTCTCTCACCAACCCCAACCAATTCCGTGTCCCCAGATCCTGACAATCCAACGGCTCTATTTTACTCACCCAACTTTTTTAACTCCAATCACACCGCAGATTCCCACAGCTACATTTACGAGAATCTTTACCGACTCATTCGGTAGCCAGTTGGTAGGCGCAGTTATTTCCCTATAAATATCAAACCTTACATACCCTAATTCCTCGTGTCAAATCTTTTCAGTACCGATTCACTCTCTGGTCTGGTTAGAACAAACGCAAAGCTCGCGCTAAACCTCTCTAGATCTGTACCGTCACTCTCTCTATTCCAAGGTATCTCTTTCTGTCAATCCATGTCTTCCGCCTCTCTTCTCTCTATGTCTGTTTCTAGCAGTGGTTTTTTTATTCAGTCTGCTATTTTTGAGCTGGAATGTGTAGTGAAGGAAATGAAGTGCTGCTTGCTTTTTACAGCTGTTTTAGTTTATTTTTTGGCCTATTTCTTGCATGAGTATGCTCTTCCAAAATCAGATCTGAGTTGCTTAGTCGTGTATTTTGCTCTGTTGTTTTGTTTTGGGTTTGAGAAATGGCGGGAATTTGAATAGAATTTTATAGATCTGGTGGATTGGTGGTTAATGTGGAATAGATCTAGGAATGAATCTCTTAGCAGGCATGAAAATAAGTGTCTAAATTGAAGAATCTGTTATGATTCGCTCTTTTTGTACGTTTTCGAAGTAGTAGTATGTATGTATGTAGTTCTCTGTTAATTGTCAGGGTAGTGATAAGGGAATCTAGTTATTCTTATCCTTAGCGTTATTGTAGTTTTGGTGGGAATATACGGTTTTGAGTAATAATGAAGGTATGTCCTGTTCTAGAGGTCCCCCCAATTTGTGATCTGTTCTCATAGAGCTTGAAGATTCCAATTATAGTGGTGGTTATTCTTGAATTTGTTCTATATTGTTTGTTCTTATGCATCTATTAAGTATTACCCTGCCTTGCTGAGCTAAGCTTTGATACTTTGTTACTTTCAGTGGTATTTATGTTGTTTGTTTGTGATATGCAGTTTGAAGCAATGGAGACCTTTCTATTTACCTCTGAGTCAGTGAACGAGGGACACCCCGACAAGCTTTGCGACCAGATCTCTGATGCGGTGCTTGATGCCTGCCTTGAGCAAGACCCTGACAGCAAGGTTGCTTGCGAGACCTGCACAAAGACCAACATGGTTATGGTCTTTGGAGAGATTACCACCAAGGCCAAGGTTGATTATGAGAAGATCGTTCGTGACACATGCCGAAACATTGGCTTTGTTTCAGACGATGTTGGTCTTGATGCTGACAAGTGCAAGGTCCTGGTGAACATTGAGGAGCAGAGCCCTGATATTGCCCAGGGTGTCCATGGCCACTTCACCAAGCGCCCAGAAGATATCGGTGCTGGTGACCAGGGACACATGTTTGGTTATGCTACTGATGAGACCCCTGAATTTATGCCATTGAGCCACGTCCTTGCTACCAAGCTTGGTGCTCGCCTCACTGAGGTTAGGAAGAACGGAACCTGCGGTTGGCTAAGACCTGATGGTAAGACTCAGGTTACTGTTGAGTACTACAACGACAATGGTGCCATGGTTCCAGTCCGTGTTCACACTGTCCTCATCTCCACTCAGCATGATGAGACTGTTACAAATGATGAGATTGCTGCTGACCTCAAGGAGCATGTCATCAAGCCTGTCATCCCTGAGAAGTACCTTGATGAGAAGACAATCTTCCACCTTAACCCTTCAGGCCGTTTCGTCATTGGTGGACCTCATGGTGATGCAGGTCTTACTGGACGCAAGATCATTATCGACACCTATGGTGGGTGGGGAGCCCATGGTGGCGGTGCTTTCTCAGGAAAGGACCCAACCAAGGTTGACAGGAGTGGTGCTTACATCGTCAGGCAGGCTGCCAAGAGCATTGTAGCAAATGGTCTTGCTCGCAGGTGCATTGTGCAGGTCTCCTATGCTATTGGTGTGCCTGAGCCATTGTCAGTTTTCGTGGACTCGTACGGAACTGGCAAGATCCCCGACAAGGAAATCCTCAAGATTGTGAAGGAGAGCTTTGACTTCAGGCCAGGAATGATGACCATCAACCTTGATCTCAAGAGGGGAGGCAACAGGTTCTTGAAGACAGCTGCCTATGGACACTTTGGAAGGGAAGACCCCGACTTCACCTGGGAGGTTGTCAAGCCCCTCAAGTGGGAGAAGCCTCAAGCTTAAGAGCGATTTATCCAAGTCCCTGCTATTCGGTGATTGCAGTATTTTGATACCTGATGGAATAATTTGGTTTGTTTTCTTGCTGCTGCTTCTATAATTTGAAGCAATCTGCTTTGGTCTAGTCTTACTAAGATACCCTATTCAATTATCTTTTCCTTTTTTATTGTCTTTTTTGTCTTTCTTTTTTTATTTTCAACAAAAAAACAAAAAAGAAAAAAAGTTATTTACTTACCAGTGTCGGTAGTATGACTGATGTGCTGTTTTTGCTTAATGTGAAAGGCACTGGAAGTGATGAGTTTTTAATACCTGGTAACAGGGCAGCAGCAAAATGTAGCAATGTGTTATTTTGTCAAGACAAATTATCTTATTGATTATATATTTCTCTGTTCTTTTCACTTGTCTTGCTGGAGTTGTGGTCCTTGCGGATTCTTTTTTTTCTTTTTCTTTTTTCTTTTTTTAAAGTTTTGCTCCTGTCAGTGTAAACAACTGGCTTAAAGCGTCTTCTCGCGCTCTGGAAAGTGAAACAACAACTGGCTTCAAGCTTGTTGCTTATAGATGCTGGTGGTGTGTTTTTGACAGGTATGGAGAGATCTGGATCTGATAGATTTCTGATTCACATCATTTTCTTTTAGATCATGAATTTGGCATTTATTGACATGCAAGTTAACGGTGTGATGTTTGTCGGTTGTGATATCTAACGTGGGCCTCTGCTAGTGATATGACATGTTATGAAATTGAATGGCAAAAATGCCTAGTCAACCCTAATTTGCCTGGGAAAGGGAATGGAAGTTGGTTCATCGGCCATGAATGCAAATGAGTAGATTGCAAGAAAGGGAGCGAATAATTGAGATTATTTAAGGATTTATTTGGTCATCAAATAATAATAATAAATTATACGCAAAACTACTTCTGTTTTTAAAAAATGACTATTTAACTGCACTTTCTTATCTTCAAGAAAACTGCCATTTTTAACATCTTTACTGATTGAGCGTGATAATATTAATGCCATGTATTTGAATTATTTTATTAAAACTCTTCCCGTGAAGCTAATAAATGACCATTAAATGATCATTAGTAACCATGGGGCATGGCATGCTGATCATTTTAAGTAGTTGGCAATGTCGTAGCTTAAGGTATATTGCTTTTTTATCATTATTATAATTTGGATATCAAGCTATCTATACCAATCTATTTCCAAGAAAGCCTTCGGCATAGTGATGAAATTGTGAGGCATAATCAATCATATTTGTTTTTTTGTTTATTTTCTACCAAATGTTTTTCTCTCCCCTTTGAGTTACCTATGAATTTCATTTAGCACTGGTGGAAACTATTCTAGAAGAAATTTAAATTTGCGCAGTTCAAATATTGACTGGTTTTTGGAAGAGTTAATATTTTTATTAGCTAAATTCTTTCGTACTGTACTCATATTTGTTTGTACACGATCAATAGAAGTTTTCTCGATATAAGTTATTAAATTTGGTAATTTTCAGGTATTTATAAGAAATATTTGAAAACCGTATGGATGGCTATTGGCTAGCATTGATATTTCATTTTACTAATTTTTTGACGATCACAAAATTGAGCTTAAAGAAGTGGGAACGCAAAAGAGTTTTGTTTTCAGTTGATAGTTAAAATGTTAGAAAAATAAAACTAGTAAGTAAGCAAATAACTAAAATTTGTACTCTCTTTTTCTTTTAATAAACGTCGTTTTGAAATAGTAAGAATCCGTAAAATAATAATTTTTAATCTTATTTTATTTTATATTATTTTATTTTTATTTCTAATTTTCACTCAAATTATCACAGCATCATCAAATTGGGTTGATGCATAATTTTTTTTGTCATTTGCAAAAAATATATGCTTCGGAAAAGATAAAATAACAAGTATTATAAACAGTAAAAATCCATAAGAATATGATATTTATTAAAAGACAGAGAGAGTAGTATCTAATAAAGAGCACTATCAACAATCTTATTTTTATATTACTAGTTTATAGCAACTTTACAAAAATCTTAAAAGAAAAGTTTATAGCAATTGCTCCCTTCCTGGCACAGCAAACTGTAGCTCAATTTGGCTCAGCATAAAGCGAGACTATTCTAGTATACATTGGAGTACACTTGATCCTTAACAACAATCCCAGGGTGGACCTCAATATTTTGATTGACCTTCAAAACACCGCCTCTTATATCATCAACCTCGTACCCAGGCTTATTGACATCAAAAGATCTAATCACAATCATATTTGGTGATGAAATAAAGTTCCTTTCTGGGATTGGTATGTTTTTAATAATATACTTGAGCTGTACAGAAATTGGGACCACTGGAGCACTCTCAGCAACAGTTCCCTGGAGGAGGAGAAGAAAAAGTCACATAAACCGCCTGGATCTTTTCTCGGTAGTCATGAGAGGAAGATGAAGTCAGACTGAGACTTATATTGACTTAAATGGAAACCATTGCACAGCGAAATTGCCAGGGGAAGGGGTACGGCACCTTAATAAACACCTTAATGGACTCATGCTGATTGATGGCTACATTCTCCTGAATGAGATCAACTTTATCTTGAAGAATAATAATATGTTGGAGACGCATGATTTCAACAGCAGCAAGGTGCTCAGAAGTTTGTGGCTGCGGGCAGCTTTCATTTGCAGCTATGAGCATTGTAGCCATGAGAATATCATGATCCTGCAGAAAAGATGACGTGTAAGAAGGGAGAAAACAGTACCGCCAAAGAAGCCACTCATTCAATTGAGTTGGATTATAAATTTCACGATGAAAAAATCCAGAACTCCTTGGCAATAAAACATAAAAAAGAACGGGAACATGCCATGTGCCTAAATATCATTATCACCTAGGGCAGTAACTTAGCATCTTACCGGGCAATCAACAAAGGAAACATGTCTCAGTAACTTCATCTTACTGTTTTCAAAACCAGGTACATCGCACATAGGGTTATCCTCTTTTCCACTTCCATATGCCCTACAAGAACATTTCCGTAACATTAGACATGGAATGCCAAAAATATATGGGACCATAATATCTCAGCAACTTGGAAAAACTCACTTGTAGCACATGGGTCAGGGGCACCGCTCATCTTCACACTGGTATATTTTTGCATTAGCATATCCCAGCTTAATTGTGATATTACACACCAACTCATTTTTAAAACGAACAGTCTGTGAGAAAACAGAAAAATAAGATAATAAGCAAAAGCATCAATCAAATTCATGCATTAGATCAATACATGATAGCCATTTCAGAAATGACGATATAGACATCCCTAATGAAGTCACACCAGCCATAGCTTATGCAAATATCTGCTAACTTCACTCAAGCATCTTTTGTTGTTATGATGGAAGCAAAGGCTGCCTATTAAAAAGGAAATTAATAGCCCAGCTTGTACATAGGAATTAAATGAGAGCATGGCAAGATCCATCATCATAATGTGCCTACTTATGTTGGAGCAAGGCAGCAACCAAACGCATCTAATTCAGCAATTTTAAGTCAAAATCTAGAATACTTGACAATGCATAAAAACACATCAATCTAAAAGGTTAAAACAGTTTGTAGAAATATAACAAATGCCATTTGAATAGTGTTTTTCCATAAGTTACTTCTGGATGAATTTCATCCATTCATATCCATATTATTACAAAACTATATGCCGCAGTGACTTGCTCCCATTATCAACAAGCTGGCATATAAGCAAAAAATAAACCGAAAGTAACAGGGACCTATGCTAACATTGCTCTTATAGGCAGTAGTACAACAAGACACCAGTCACTTTGGTGTACAAAAGTGAAAACATTAACATGATCTCAAAAACCAATTCATGCGAAGCTCAAGCTCAAGTTCATAAGAAAGAAGAAACATCTAAATCACCTGAACACCAGATATTGCTTTCACAACAGTCGACTTTCCATGCGCCACA